>CM076977.1:31492392-31659954 GCA_039105355.1 Benthosema pterotum
GGATTATTAAAAAGGACTCCACCATGAATTTAAATATCCAATTTATTATATAAATGTTTCCATCTTTATGTCCACTGAAGGTGTACCACTAATTTAATTTCATTCATTTTCCTCCACCAAGCCATTTCAGAGGTAGTACCAAAAATGTCCACACTTCAGGGGCACCCTTGCCCCCTGTCTTCCTCATCATTATCCCCTCCCACTTCAGGCTCTGTGGGAGGGTCCATTGAACCACAGTGGAAGGAGGTGGGGACTGCATACTAATGACATAAAGGGTGGGTGGAGGAGAGGTTAAAGGAGGTGGGCTATTAAAATTTGTTTGACATGATATTAGGACAGAATCTGACAGGGACCATTCAGTTTCTCAATGAAGGTCTGAATATTTAACAAATTGTGGTGTAAAAAAAAATCATGGTCGATCCACTTTAAATGATTAGAAATTTTAAAATGTATCACGAGGGGTCCACCCCATGGTCCACCCACCCATTACATTACACGGTGCAACAACACTGCCATCAGGTGGACAATTTGAAGACGTGCAAGGAAGACTGCGACGTGGCTCATTTTTATAACCTAAATATTTACCAATTTAACCACACGAAAAAAACAAACAAAAAAAACAAAATATCGCTATTACGTTTGCCGCGGTATAAGGCAATACCCTTATTAATATAAAATATAGTCTACAGTGCAAAGCAAAGCAAAAAGAAACTAGGGTGTAGTCGTCCTTTAAAGAAGCGGAAGCTGTTATTTTACATCCGGGGTAGTTTTACTTTTTGCCATCTAGTGTCAGAATTTCGACATTGGGGGTCAGAAACTGAGCGCTCGGGCGCTGTTCATGCAGCCTCAAAGAGGTGGAGTTGGAATTGCATTGATTTCAACGAGGACGGCGCAGATACGAGCTATTTTAGGCATGCTAACTGTTTTAAAGGTATTGTACAGTAACAAAGAAAGTCTCTTTAAATGTTATGCTGTACTGTTACTACAAACTATGGGATATAAGGGGGGTAAGATGTATTTCTGCCTACTTTCGGTCCAGGTCTTGTCCCCATTCTCAAAAGGAGTCTATGAAGAACAGCCGCCATTGTACTTACCCCATGAAGTGAACGGGGTTTGCGTAACTCTATTTGTGGGCAACTGATTTGTGTGTTGGGGAGTCTGTCCCGTTTATTCTGTGAGCTATCTGTCTTCATACATACATTACATTGTTTTACATCGTTCCAGATGGATTACACAACGACACAGAGTGGCTTCAGACCGCGTACGTTATTTATCCATGCGTCAATTTGTTTTTAAACCATGTCTGTCTGAAATTTGCTTCTGCTGCAGTTTTCATATCATTCATTCTTCTTAGAATTAGCTCAGAATCGGTGGTTGTAAGAGCAGATCTACAACGAACGACCGCTAACGCCGCGAGGGGTATGTTAGCTTGAAGATCTGTGTTTTATTTACGGCAGGCGCCGCTATTACGTGAATGCCAGCTCAGTTTGTCTGCTTTAGCTATCCTAGGTACTACTTTTAGCTACACAGCGGTTCTCTCAAATGCTATATGGTTATATTATATAATCGGCGAGCCGGCGGGATAGTTACCTAATGTCTAAAATTGAATAGCTTGGTATTTAATTTAATAACTGAGGTGTTAGGTTTCAAAAGAGCTAACACGAGTAGGCATTGAGATTTGAGCACCAATCGCGCCCTGGACTTATTTATTTGCTTTAAAACCTGGTGTTCACTATGTTGTATTCCATAGTACCATTCACTATGGACCTCTGGAGATTTGTATTCTCAAACTATGCATTATTACTAATGAAGTCTCTTACTGCAAACAGCCCAACATGCACTATTATACATTCCAAATCAATGTCACCACCAGTGAAATTGTCAGATGACCCTTTATTGTGTTGGGATGAAGAGGATGGAAACTGTACTGTTTATCTTTGCACAATGATGCACTGCTGCCCATGTGATAAGAACGTGATGATGACGATGATCACTAATTCCCTCAGAGAATTGGCCTAGATTGGCCTCTCTGTCTCTCTCTCACACTCTCTCGGACAGGCTAGGGTACAGCATTTTGTTACGACATTGCATCGTTTTACACATATAATTATTTGCTGTTTCTTTGGGACAAATGGCAACATTCTCCTTCAAGTCTGTACAGAAAACAGGATAATACAGATAGTAGTGCTTAGGGTTATTGTATTCCATGGGCCAATCTTCTTTTTCACAACAGTTGACAAATCTTACAGTAGATTAGGACAAGTTAACAGCATTTCTAAAGGCATTTATTTGCCAATTCGTGCAGTTGGTATTGTCTTGCCAATCAAACAAATTGTATACCTTATGCATCTTATCACTGCTCAGTTGCAATCCTGGAGCCCATGCTGGTTACTTTATGATTAAGTTATCTGTTAATGATGTGCCTGCTTCCCATGAATCAGCTGTGAGGCCCCTACCTTAGGGCCCTGATACACTAGCAATATTTTGATCAATATCAACTAACAATGTCAACATCAACAAGGCAACATGATGAGACACATGGCAACAGGCAACACCTTCCCAGGGGAATTCCACCCATTTTACATTTTTTTCCTGAGAGTGTGCAAATGGAACCAAATGGACCCGCTAGGGTCGATTTGGTTCACACTCTCAGAAAAAAGGTCCAAAAAGAACCAAATGTTCACTTAACGGACTAAAAAAGGTCATGAAATGTTCTGTCCAGTGAGGCATCTGTGGGAGGAGAAAGATTCAGGGAGGGCACCAAGGAGGGCTGTGATTGGAGGATTCCGAAATGTTGGGCGCTAATGATCTGATTTTTCTGAACAACCAGCAGTTGATCATTTTGTATAGAGAAGTGAAAGGTCAACGTTGACAATTGACGTTGCTTGTTGATATTGATCAAATATTGCTAGTGTATCAAGGCCTTTCGGGCCCTACCCATAGAGAGAGAGAGTAGTGACATGGTTTGATCTTGCATTCCATTCTTACAAAGGGAGTCTACGCTATTATTACTGAAGCCGGCAGATTGACTTCTTCTCCTTTTCTGACATCCCCCTCCATCCATTTCTTTTCTAGAACCCAGTATGCGTCTCCGGAACAATGCCACAGATAGTCCACAACATGCCAGCCAGCTGTTTGATGATACCAGTGGTGCTGGACCTGGTGCTCGCAGTGGAGGTTACAGGTTGGGAGTGCCATTTGTATGTAATCGCTGTTTACAATATGTTTTATTGTTGTGCTAACATAATGCAAGCAGAAAAAATCCCTGGCTTGCATTAATGATGAAAAAAAAAAGTTGAAATTTGTATGTATGAATAATACAAATTCTGTGGCCAACAATGAATTGTGTTCAATTTTGCTATGTTGACAGGACCCCATTGGCTGGGCATGAAGCAGGGCCGTTTGTTGGCCAGACCCTCATGTCGGACCCCATGTCTAACCTAGCCATGGCATATGGCAGCTCCTTGGCTTCCCAGGGACGGGAGATGGTGGACAAGAATGTAAGATGAAGACATGTGGTTATTTTTTATTTGGCTATTTATTTGCTCAAGTGCCTTTTTATATGCTTTATTACACTTTAATACACTTATTTCTTAATACGCTATTTTATCAATACACTTTATTATCATTGATTATTCACAGTGCAACGTGATAATGCCAGTTTTGGAAAAGAATAATAACCAATTGTTTTGTGTTCAAGTTGGACAGATTCATCCCCATTTCTAAACTGAAGTACTACTTTGCTGTGGATACACTGTACGTTGGAAAGAAGCTGGGCCTGCTCATTTTTCCCTACATGCATGAGGTATGTCTGTGTACACACACATGCCTGTTTAGATTTAGCTACCGGTATGTCAATTTAAAGTGCGAAAATGTACAAGCTGTCAACTCAATAATTACACCAGGTTATAGTGATGTATGAAATAGGAATGATCATTCCACCATGGGCCTTCTCAAATATTTTCAAGTCTAAGTCTAATTTTCAAGAACAGACTTTGCATTTTAGAAACAAGGGGTTCATATAAGAATCCATTCCTTGTCTAAGGGGCAAAGCACAACAGGATAAAAGTTTGTGAATGTATTTCAGAACTGGGAGGTGAGCTATCAACAGGACACTCCGGTGGCCCCACGCTTTGATGTGAATGCTCCTGACCTCTACATTCCAGCCATGGGCTTCATCACATATGTACTGGTGGCCGGGCTGGCCCTGGGCACACAGAATAGGTACACACACAGTCTGACATGATATTATTGAATGACAGGAAACCTAGGACAGTGAGAGATAATAAATGGGGAGTCATACTTCGGTTGACGCGACTTGCAAAGAGCATTTATAAGAGTGTTGCAGTCCCGCCAACTTTCATGACATATGCTGTATGGGAGAAAAGCATTTCCTGTACTTTTCTCTCTTACACAACGTTTCAAAAAGTAATCGTTTTAAGCCTTAGGTGAAGCTAATTCAAATTGCGGCCCGTAAAGTTGCCATGTTGTCTTCACCAAATGAAAAAAACATTAATGCAACTTTAAACATTAATGCAACTTCGCACTTGAACGTGAATGTGCCTCTATCTCTTCCCAGGTTTTCTCCTGAGTTACTGGGTGTTCAGGCCAGCTCAGCTTTTGTGTGGCTGATCATGGAGGTGTTGGCCATCCTCCTGTCCTTATATCTGGTCACTGTCAACACAGACCTTACCACCATCGACCTGCTGGCCTTCTCTGGCTACAAATATGTGGGGTACGTATTCAATTGTTTGTAGTGTTGTTCAGAAAGTAGTTGATTGTCATGCATCAACTGTATGAGTGGTGCTCAGATCAGTACCAAAGCTCAGTCCCATAATCATACCAGTTAATAACAATCTGTCTCTGGCTATTTTTCCCTCTTATTTCTTTGCTGCTTTTCTATCCCTCTCTTGATTGATGCTCCATTTATTTCGCACATTGTCATCACTGTGACTTTGATTGTCTTGTTTTAACATAAAGCATGTGGAGACTTTAATCACAGCAGATATGTGGTGTACAACATGACATTCATTACTACTATACTGTGTTTGTTTGAAGGATGATTGTAGGCATAGTAGCAGGTCTGATGTTTGGGAGGCCAGCATACTACCTCTCTCTACTGTGGTGCTGTGTAGCCATCTTTGTATTCATGGTAAGAGCCTTTCTAAAACAGTAAGATAGCATTAAAAAGCAAATTACATGAACATAGCCAAATGCCTAGTCATTACCCAACTAGCGGATGGGCAAGCTCGCAGCCTTACTAGGTGTACACTGTAACACTGTTCTCCTCTCCACAGATCCGTACCCTCCGTCTAAAGCTGTTGTCCGAGTCTGCAGCAGAAGGCAGGCTGGTGAGAGGAGCCAAAAACCAGCTAAGAATGTATCTCACTATGACTATAGCAGCAGCACAGCCCATCTTCATGTACTGGCTCACCTATCACCTCATTAGATAAGACTTGGAACCCAAACACACAAATACTGTCACTCACACACAGAGAAACTGGACTTGGATGAAGCACATGCAGCCAAATTATCTGGGTAATATTGCTTCTCCACCAACACACTTGGTTTGCAAGTCTCCCAATCGTGGAGAAAAAGATCTGTGGCATTACCTTTTGCCTTTCTCCCACAGCACAACCCAGTGTCATTAGTAATGCTTTTTCTATTGTCTTTTTTATGTAACAGTGTTTGTATTATCACCTCGTTGCAACTGGCTTTACATGTTTTTGTATACTGTGTAATTATTTGTAATTGTTTTTTTTAGGGATATTTATGTTTGTATGTACAGTACATGTATTACAAAAATGTTGCTGGGGGGTTGTTAGGGTCTGTGACATCTCAATAAGTAATGTTCTGAGTACATGGGTCGAAAGCGCAGTAACAACTGATGAGCCAAACCGTCCAATCCTCACTAATAATGAATTTTAAGAGTTGAATAATCATAACTTTTTTTTTTGCATAAATGAACTCTAGCATCCCTGTTCTGGGACAGACACTTGGCGAAAACAACAGATCTTGTAGATCTGCAGTGAAGAGTAAAAAGACATGGCCCTTGTAGAAGAAACCAAGGAGGGTTGTTAATTCTGTTAGTTTTAATGACTGGAAACTTAGGAATAGGAACAGTGCAAAGCCTCAATTGAAGTGAATGATTAGATCTGATTAGTAATCTTATACTGCTTTTTAAGCAGAAAGATTAAATTAAAGGGAAGAGAGTCAAAGTCTGAATGTGAAGGTTAGGTTTGTGTTTTTCTCTTGAGATACTTGAAATAATGCAGTTACTATAATGGCATTTCATTCTGCATCAGCTATTGATACACTGTCACTTTACAGAACCCTAGCATGTGATTTTAGGGAAGGTATCCCTGCCTAAAAACTAAATAAATGTTTGCGACTTTGGGAAGCCCTGCATAAATGGGACAGTGCTTAACCCATGTAACCCAACTAATTATTACAGTAATTCCCCAGATAACTGCCATTAAACTTATTGTCTAGTTGTTGGTCATGCTAAGGAGATGTCCAACCTTCTCCAAATTGTTATCTTGTACAAATGAAAGGCAGAGAGCTACCACACTTGGTAGCTTGTATTTTGTTTTTTACTGGTGCAATTTTGCCAATACAGAAAATTTCACACAGTGTGTGTATGGTGAGTAAGACCAATATATAGGGATTAAACTCATTTAAAAGTTTAACAATTGAATAGCCAATGCTGTTTAAATTTACAAATTGATGACTCCAACCATTACTGTAAAATTAGCCTAAATCCTCCCCGGCTATAGAATACCAACATTTAGGCTGCCTGACCTAAGTTTTCTGGAAAAACTTCAAATATCTATCCAGCAGCAGCAAAACAACTGAAATGTTGAATACTGTACATACTGTGCAGGATCCAAAAATGGATTCCCAGCCTGAATGGGTTAATGGCACAATAAACTCAAGACTGATGACAACACTTTGGTGTGTATTTTTTATGTTAGTCCTTCCATATAGTTAGCAAACAATTATTAATCAACAGATGCAAGGGAATTGCGTAAACAATTAAGCATTCTTTGCCAGATAAACATTATGATCAGACTTCCCTTTGTCACTGTACAGGCGGTTTAGCAGTTTCTTTCAACATGGCTGTCCTGACTAGAGCCTCTTCGATGAATAGATTGATACAAATGCAACTCCTTTTTTGCCTGTGTCTTCATCTCAGACATTAGGAATAAAACAAAATATGTAACCGCTATTGTCTGACTCACATTACAAACTCAAACAATGTAATCAAATGAAAATTGTCAATAGAGGCCTAAATATATATCAAATAAAAACATGTGCCATAATAGTTCTAACTTCCAATTTCCATGATGTTGCATTTCTCAAGCATAAATTTGACTGTTTACACAGCATTATTCCACCCAGAACCCTCTCTTGTGGTTAATCGCTACCATGAGCCTGTTATGCATGGTCCTCTTGACTGGGTATCGCTGGTAGATGGGCAGAAGTAACAGGGAATGGCAAGTAAGAGATTCTGGGAAATGTAGTTCAGTAGACTTGGGCCGCACAGCAATTTTCATCTTGATATGGTCCATACCCAGAATGGGAATACGGTCACAACCCGTAAGGAACACTGGGGACAAGCAATAAAAGAAAAACATGTCACATCCGAGGTTGTTTTTGGATGCACATTTCAGCATTTCAGGTAAACTCATGAACGGTCAAACCTATAATGGCTGACCAAAATCTGATGGATATTACTTTTAAACGTGATGAAACCAGGGTTATGATTGTTCAAAGTGAATCAAAACCACCTGCAAAATGATACTTACAAAGGAAGCCTTTCTTCTGATCTTCTGTCAGTTCTTCAAACACCTCCCAGAATGTGATGATGTTGGGATGATCGGTGTGATACTCACCTTCATACTCTGTGTTCTAAAGTAGATAGAATTAAGATAAACAATTTTTCATGTTTAATGCCACATTGTATAACTTCATTTAATAACACACACACCCCTCACAATCACATTTACAGACACTTAAATAAGGCCAACTGTAAATCTAATTAGTTAAAGCATCTTCTACATTGTAGCATCTAGAATGCTGCTTAGCGAAAACAAAACATATACTTTTGTGAATGGAAATGAAGATTGCGGAAGAGTTACCAGACTTAAAGTCAACTTTAAACTTGTGTAAATGTATCAAAATAACGTTTCCATTGCAGTCAAACACACCTGCTTCAACACGTCCCAGTCGTAGGTTTCTTGTCCCACCGTCACTCCCTGTAACTCGTCTGGTCGGAATAAGTGCACCACGTCTCTTTCACACACCTTGTAGAATCCCCTCTTGAACTCCTCAAACACTTTCTCCACAGATGTGTTGAATGTGTAGTTGACAAAAGCAGCAACAAACTCCTTCCTAGTAAACAGCAGACATTGATTGAAATCAACACAAACAAAATATAACCAAGCTGTCATGTAAATTGGTAGCAGTCCGGATAGCCAAAAAAAACTGATTACGCTACAACTTGGGATACAGCCGAGTTGACAGCATTGCTGTTGGCACAGGTGTTCGCTTGGCTAAACAGCTCACTCAACAAGCTAGATAGATTCATGCCAGAGTCAAAGGTATGTGTATAAAACATTTTACTTTATACAGTACATACTTGTTTGAACTTGTGACAGGCTTTCTCTTTTCTTTTGGATCAAGTTCAACATCACTTCCGTCCCATCGAACCTATAGAATACAATTATTGGATGTACGTTATCACAGGCCACACATACTGTAACTGCATAAGGTATATACAGGTGAGCAGTCCCGCCCCTTTCATAATGTTGCCCATGGCCCAGAAGTAATTTCCCCATTCATATTCCTCAGACTTTTCCAAAATTATTCATAGAATAACGATAACTCCATGGACAAAGCCAACTTGGGTCATGACAAATCATAGCAAAATGGATCCATTTGACTCTGGTGGAAATATATAAACTGGGAAATGCATACTATACATTAACAGTTCCAATGAGAAATCTACCCATTTACAGATGAATCTATAAAGTACCATTTCTTTATTTACGGTGACATAGATTGTGTATTATTAATGATAATTCATCTTACCGTGAAAGTCATCTGCAGGCTATCAACAACATCGTCTGTGTAGTCTTCTAAGGTGCAACGCAAACTCCTTAAGATGTGTTGAAACAGAAAGATGTATTAATTTATTTTGAAGTGTACCTCTGTGAGGTGCCATTATTCTGTATGATAGAAACACATTCATTCTACCAGATGTTTGGGCCACTATGCAACCCCCACATCTACAGTCAGGGTGTCATTAGCATATGTTCAAACCCTGTATATTGGCACACCATACCGGCGTATGTGCACTTTGCTTACGGTAGGTTGTTTTTTATTGTGTTTAAGCTTCCTTTAACTGTTTAAAACAGTGGTTTTCAACCTTTTTCATCCCAGGGCCCACCATTTATTCAGCATTTGAGCCACGGACCACCAATTGAGCACATTTTAGCCTCGCAGACCCCCCAAGATTTCCTTTGATTCTGTCCATGACCATTAATCTTCTAGTTGTGTAGATTAGCACTAATTCACATGATGAATATTTTAACTCTTGAGAGCGTAAGAATGAAACCAAATGGACCCGCAAGGGTCCATTTGGTTTCATTTTTACGTTCTCAAGAGTTACATCTGGTTAAACAACTTAGCTGGGGACCACCTGGAACCCTCTCAGGGACCACTGGTGGTCCCCGGACCACCTGTTGAAAACCCCTGGTTTAAAACATCATTGTACAGAGACTCCCATTTCCATGTGTGATATCCAACTCTGTGTGGATGTGACCCCTTTTTAGACACGGCCTGTACCAAATTAGTGCCAGGCACAACATTCTTACTCTCCAACAATGGGTTCAAACTCCTTCATGTCGTCCAATGAGGGTTTGATGTCCAGCAGCTTTTTGAAGAGTACCAAAGGGAAGGGCAGGTGGATGATGTTGTGGTTGAACAGAGCCATCCCAACCAGAACCCCAAACAGGAAGTAGCTCTTCACCTCAACTCTGGGCTGTTGGCATAGATGTAGAACATGATGAGTAAGAGTACAAGATATTCAGTAATACGAGCATGGATTCAGCCAGGCAGAGATACTTTCTAGTTTAGTCGAATAGAACTGCACTACTGCAGTACTATCAGATTCATTATGTCACACATATCACAGTCTTAAAAGCAAAACACAATAATCACTCTCCCAGTCACACAGAAAAATACAATCAGTCACCATCTTACAGTACCTTGGTTGGGAACCAGGCTAGTGTCTGGGTCTCATTGTGCATGAACATATGACGTCCAGGAGCCATCAGCTCATCAAACACATGGAAGAAAAAGTCTCTTCTGCTGACATCGGTTACCTTAATGTCATCTGTAAACTGCACCTATGACAAATACATTTAATACATCTTAAACTGTAAATTGTTACTGGCAGCTATGTTACAATATCAATCTTTGTGGCATAACCCGGGCACCAACTGACCACATGACTTAAACCGTGTGTCCCAGACGACCAGTGGTTGTGCAGTGATATGTGGAATGCTTTAGGTCACAGTTGTGCCTGTGAGCCAAACTGTCAAGATCATGGGCATGTATTGTATAATGGAACTACCAAGATTGGGGTATGCTCATGTACATCAACAACGCTATGTTATTTCTGACAGTCTGATCAGGGATGTCTGTCCATTCGGTCATGGGTATTGATTGCATTGGTAGTAGGTTAACACACTCTGACATATACAATGGGTAGTAAGCCAAACAAGTTCAAAACAAATACATTATGAAAGTTTATTTAACACAAATACATTATGAAAGTTTATTTTACAATTTTAGTTGCTCACCTCGCTCAGTGGACTATCAAACAAACTGTTAAGTATGATTTGCTTCAGTGTTCTCTTAACTGTTACCTGTCTTGCACAATGCTACGTGTAGCACTGCTGAGGATTCATAGTCGGTGTGTGTGTATTGTATAGCCTATCTTAAGCTAAAATAGGTTTTCTTTCTCTTTGCCACCTTACTGATGGTGTTTCCTTCACTGTGATGTCTCTCCATCATGCTGTATCTACTGTAATTATTTCCCTTTCTAACTGTTATTGCTGCCTCAAATTCTCAGAATGAATAAAAGGTCTCATCTTATCATACCATTAGTTCCTTCTGGAAAGCACTGTGATCAGCTGCACCTAGTTGTCTGAAGGTGTCCTCCACAAGTTGCGGGCGTCTCAGCTTTAGTGGGAAGAAGACTGGGGCAGGGTGATCCCCCAGGCCCTGTGCCAGTCCAGGCCAGAATGCATGCAATCTGTGAAGTCTCTGTAATTACAAAAAAGTATGTATTATTTCGGAAACCTCCAAGATGTCTAAATGCAATGAAGTGTATCAAGTCGATAAAAGCATATGTTCCTGAGATATTTCTTAAGGTTCATGCTTATAATAAACAGAAAAGCAAAGCATGTAGGTTTCAACAATTATTTACAAGAACATATCTGTGGAGAAGTACAGTACATAACATCATACACTTTACCTGTGAGTGATATGCATCAGCGTGGAACATTGCCAACTTCCAAGAGAGACTAAGGAGAAATGGGTAGCGGCAGAAGATGGCTGGCTCTTCTTCCTCATCCTTCTGAGTAAACATCCATAGTTAATTACAAATTACAGAGAAGTGGGATTCCCCTAAAGATACTGTATAAGGTTGAGGAATTCATGATGAAAGAATATTTTTTCAGTGGAATTAATAAAACTTTCTTTTTTTTTACCTCTGTATACTTGCGCCAAAGAATGAGATCTGTCAATGGATTCACTTTTTCAGGGATTTCTTTCACATAAAAGGTACTCAGTGGGACCTTTGGGGACCCATGTTTGTTATTCGCCTGTAAAAAAACAAACAAACACAACACTGGTCATACAGGTTAGACAAGGAAATGTGATTTGCTCTGTTTTCATTTATTTGGTGATTCCACTAGTTTTGGGTCGGATGGGTTAACATACGAAAGGCAGTTATTAATATTTCTAATTCAATCGCAGGGTTTAAGAAACAAAATGATTTGTGATGAATGACTACTAACTTTGAATAGCAATTTGAGGACTTTTAGCACATCGGTTATGTCTTCATTGTATGTTTCGTGAAAGTCATGAGACACCATGTAGGACAGGGCATTTCTGAACACCAGGATGGTCCTCATCAGATTGGGTGGTGTTAGAGAAGCCCACCAGCTTTCTGTAACACACAAAATAACACCAAATGAAGGAATGAAGAAACTCTTCTTGCCCAAAATCAGTGTGGCACAGCCGCCATTTGGATTCCTGGGTCAGACTCATTACATCATCAATATCAATACATTGATGTTCTTGAATGGGAGAATGGGCATATTGTTTATATACTTTTAAGTGTAAACTTAAATTATACAGTGGATACAACTATTTCACAAAGTAGGAAATACTGGATATCTTGATCAAGGTAATCAGCAATAGTGCAGCTACAGTATATCATTACGTCCTCATTCCTCATGGACGGACATGGAAATTACTTAGCATATAGAAATCTATTGATATAAGAACAAAGAAATCTCAACAACAATAAAATTACTTAGTGTTCCCAAAGTCTTCTCATTCATGTCTGATATACAGACGGCCAGGGGCAGCACCAGATCCAGGATACTTGTTTCCTCTTGGAGAACAGGACATGTCAGAAGAACCATGAAGATCTCCGGGGATCTCAGGGCAGTTCTTGAAGCTACCAGCTTGGTCATTAGTTGACCAAATATAACATGGTCGAACTACAAGTGGAACAAGGCAAAGCAAAAATGACGAAAAACATTTGACAAGAATAGTTGAACATGGTTTAAAGAGTTAACGTCCCAGTGAAATGGAAACAGTGAGCATTTTAGTATTACTTTGTAACTTTTAAGTACCAATCTAAGCTATGGGGTGGTAGCGCCGCTTTTACATGCACAGAATCTATTCGGAATAAATACTTGTGCACGTAAGATGACCAGATGTCCCTCTCTGCATGTGACAGTCCCTCATTACCCAGACGGCTGAACAGGCGTCAGTGTTCAAATGAAATAATATATGGTATTTCCACACATAAATAATATACAGGGGTAATAATATAATAATGACCTCAAGATGTTAATAATTTGCACATTTCCCCACTTGTCCCACACATGCAATACTTCTGTCCCTCAAATGAACAGTTTGAACCTGGTCACCCTAAATCCAAGCTGAATAGATCCGAATATATTCTGTGCATGTAAAAGCGGCCTATGGGTGGTAGCCATGGTACACACAGTCTCCTTTGTAGGAGCTCCGCTTTAGCGGTTTACTGCTATGTGGCTTATTACTACTTTATAATGTTTCCAGATACATATTTTAGTGTGTTTATTAAATTTAAACCTTCCATCTTGAATGAGATTAAAAACAGACTAGTTTGGTAATCAAAACCACCTGACGATTCAGAAATGGCGGGGGGAAAAAAACAATGGCATACATTGTTAGGTATAACCATATAATGATGTAATGATGTGACATAACGTCGAATGTGTATATTTTTCATTCTACTGGGACTTTAAGGAAGCTCTAGCTCTTAACCGTTTCTCTGATCCATGGTACTCTAAACATCTGGTCAAACGTCTTGGCAGCAGCGTCAATATCCACCGTCAAAGCATCTGTAGCTGATGGTGGACCACTGATTAGAGACAACATAACATGATATTAGGAAATAAATGCAGGACCAGACACCAAATAATTCATTCTAAGGAATATAAAGAACGACCCTCACATATTAGAAGGACACTATCAATCACCAGGAAAAAGGTTGGGTGTTTGTATAGGAAGGGGGCAGTTCAGCTAAAATGAATGTCATATCTAAATAGTGAAGTAACGTGTAAAAAAAAAAAAAAAGTCACATAAGCCTGAAATGACCAAAAGGTTTTTTTTCCCCTTTTTAAGTGATATATCCCTTAAAGACATAAAATTTAGGTTATTATGAACTTGAAGGCCTTACCTGTCTTTCGTGAAGCTGGCAACAATGCTTGAACTTGAGTAAAATGCCATCACTATTTCTCTGTTGGATTAAAGACATATTGGCCAGCCTGTGAATACTGGAGTGATGAATGTAAATTTCATGTGTGCAATTCATGGAATAGAAATGTGAACCTCAGTGCAATGTCATTAATTTTGTCCATCGCCAGCCATTCTTGCAACTTCATGTTGCCTAGCCTTCTGACCGGACACTCTCTCTCCAAGTCCTATTATGAAACAAAGACAAGATGGATTAACTCAATTGCCGTAAATCTCAACCAACAATCACAGGTCGCAGGTTGAAAAAGATCTAAAGCAGTACCTCAGCAGATGAAGCATAGGCAAAGCTGGTTTTCCATCCACAGACTATTTTCATCTCTGTTCAAACAGGTTTACAAATTTAAAATTCCATGTTTAATACAACAGCAGGATTCATATTACATATGAATGATTGGCAAATTATAATTAGACAAATATTCCTAATCCTAAATTCAAAGTCAAATAAATGACCAGGCACCAGCTCCATCAAAGAACCTACAAAACATAACATACTGTATTGTATAACCTTAAGTATTTCTGTCCATTCTAGTAGTTCTCAGCAGTAGTGACGACAAAATATATAAAGATATTGTTGTGACCGGTGTGTGTCTACCTTTGGCTTTGATTGTCGGTTTACCAGCACCAGTGATCCACGGCAGCTGAACCAGCTTGGGAGTCAGGCTCCCTTCTAAGCTACCGGTTCCAAGCTGACCTTTCTCCCCATTTCCAAAAGACCATAGCTGGCCCGAAGACACCAATACAACAGTATGGTAACTGGGAAAAACAAAATAAATAATTAAAATAAAATATGATGAACCTGACTGATAATATGACTTAACCTAAACAGAATGAAAGATTTTACAACAAAAAGGAGTATTATCTAAATTAATGTATATCATTATAAATGCATGGGATGTGTAATGATATGTTAGTACATACTGTACCTGCCACAGTCAATCTGTAGTGCAGGGCCTTCCATACCCAGTACCTGTCTGGGTATCAGTTCATTAGCAGAGGAGTTGTGCCCAAGCTGACCGTGACTTCCATCTCCAAAGGTGAATACCCTGCCATCCTATAAGGTACAACATAATAACATTAGGAACTGTGACATGTTAACTCTGCTCATTGGAGTGTACTACTATGTTGACAATGACATAACGGTATGTTGACCTAATGAGCCCTTCGCTAAATCTGGCCTTGTCCAATAGGCGCATTAGAAGGGGAGAGCAACAGTTGCTAGTTGCTAAAGTATGTGGATTGCCATTGGTACAGTAAGCAAACCCCACCCCAAATGGTGGGGTTTTGAGAAGGGCTCATTAGCCATCTACATGGCAAAAACCTACATGTGCTAATAATAGCAAACAATATTTAATTTCATGACATCACATAAAATGGTTAAATTGGAGTAAAAGGAATGGTGGTGTGGAGTGCAGTACCTTCGTTAAGACAGCAGAGTGTCTCATTCCACAGCTCATGAAAGACACTTCTAAGGTTCTGAGGGCAGGTGCTACACACACATTAAACCTGCCTGTTGAAGAACAAAAAGTGACAGAGGATTTGCTTTTTTCTCGTATGTATTTGTTTATTTGTTTTCAGAATAATACTGTATTATGGACTGCCCCACTTGCTCAAAGAATGTGCTGACTGTTGTATTATTTGTCATTACTACCCACTTAATTATATACATTATTATGTGTATGTTAATGTCCATTATCAGACAATCTGAGGTTTTGTCAAAGCACAAAAAACACTAACTGTTCCAAGGCACCACTATATGGCAAGAGCTGCATTTATTACACTCAGTTGTATTTTGAAAGTGGCATAATGTCATCATTACATTACACCCCTTGGCCCATGCAAATTAAAAACAATTATGTAATTGCATCATAATGTGTTATAAATATTGTAATAGTCATACTCAGGACAATTCCGTCAAAGTTTGGGCATTGCAAGACTATTGGCGATCTATTCTGAGTCTAGAAAGGTATGTGAGTGTTTGAATTCTGTCTACAGTTGTCTGTACCCTTGTTATCCACCCGGTTGAGCCCAAGTTGGCCATATTTGTTGGCACCACAGCAGTACATCAAGCCTGGAAGAGTGAGGAACAGACTGTGCAGCCCTCCTGCTGAGATACGTTTTACTGCTGTACCATTCAGAGAAAGAACGTGGACAGGTGTCGGCTGCATTGAAATGTCCTTGCCCAGACCCAACTGACCATGACTGTTTGAGCCCCATGAGAAAACGTCACCTGCTGAAAGAATGAAAACGTTCCATTTATAAGCCATAAAATACTTTTTGATCACAAATTTAACAATTACAAACAGAATTTTACTGGAAAAATCTTACTTCTAATTAAGGCCAAAGAATGGGATTTTCCACAAGCAACTTGCACCACTGGGATGGGCAGTGGTATCGGCAGGGGGACATGTCTGTAGGTTAGTGGAAATGTTGTTAAGTTCAAATAAATACACATGTAGAATGTGCAAGTACTGTGGTCCGCTGCCTATGTACTGTATGGTATGTAGGCCTGTCCTCAATGATCCCTAATTGGCGTCATTGATATGTTTTAATGTCTGCTGGGTAAAAGCTACTGCTCTGTGCAATGTGATTGCTTGATTGGCGATTGTAATGCAGTCTATTGGATATGTCGGCGTGTCCTCTGTGGTCCCCAATTGTGTTTTGATGTTTTTGTAACTAATAACCCTGTAGCTTTCAAGTTAAAAGGGTAAGGTACTGTGATCACACTCTCTCTGTGAGTATGCACTGTATAGTTACATGTTTCATTAGGTCTTGCCTTGGTTTAGCGTTGTTGGATGGACTATGGGGAGAAGCACCTGGCTGTCCTTCACATCCTCCCCCCCAGCAGAACAGCTTTCCAGAGCTGCACACAGCCAGGGAATGGTCCTGCCCACAGGCCACTGTCAACACCCCACCAAGACCCTCCACGCGGCCTACACACAGTGAACATACAGTCATACAGTGTGTGTTTGCTGGGGTTGGTTGACATACAGAGATAATGCACTTTATATGCAAGGGTTTGGCCTTGGCCACCTTTTTGCATCATGTTTATTTTTCTTGATACTTATATCAAGATACTTATTGATACACACACACACACACACACACACACACACACACACACACACACACACACACACACACACACACACACACACACACACACACACACACACACGGGATGGATGGAGGAAAACGAAATCGAAACCTAACTAGTTCTTGAGCTGTGAGCTCATAATAATCTTTGAATTGGACAGGCTTTTTCCCCTTCTCCTTTCTTTTGATTGATTAAAGTGTTATCAGGTTGCAGTACATTTGAAGTTGTACAACTTAAAACTGTTGGATGCGGACGACACAAGTCCATAAATCATTACACTCGTTTAAATTACAATAGGGCCCACCATTTTCACTTAGTTAATTAATTTAAACACTTTTGGATGGGTTTCAATGTTTGTTTCGTGTGAGAGTTGGCCAAAATGCAACTGTAGGCCAACATGAGATGTAAAATTGCACAACGTCCATGTGCCATTAAAACAAACAGAAATACGAGGTGATTGGTGTGAGTGTGATTTGTCTCACCTGGTTGGCTGGGACCTGAAACGTGCGGTCTGCCCAGCTGTCCTCTGGAATTGCTCCCACATGAAAAGACGTCTCCCTCTATGACAAATAAAGTATGCTTCTCCCCGCAGCTGATCTTGGTGACTCGGTGGTCTAGGCAGCATGGCCACTCCACGGGACTGGAGGCCTTATTATTCCCTGAGTCACCACCAAGTTGTCCATATGAATTATCTCCCCAGCAGTATAGCACCTGCTGCTTTTCTTTCTCCATGATGTGTACTGTGAACTCACTTTAACTACTGTCTTGTCCTCCTCCTCCTCCTCACCTCACTCAGCCCAGCGAGCCCACTGGAGGACCAGCAGCTTTCTAGAAAATGGGCGTTCACTATTGGTTCCCAAAGTAGGGTTTGGGGACCCGGCCCCAGCTAGCGGCCCTTGAGGGAGTTGCACTGTTCCAGGGGGTAGCCAGCTACTTTGCAACCAAAAGTAAGGAATTTACCATAAGGCCGTGGGTTGTTGGCTGCTTTACCCACTGTTTCAGGGTTTAAAGATGGCATTTATCTCAAAGTTTGAAACTATCATTTAACTGAGGACGCCCAGGAACTCCCTCAGGGGCCCTAGTGATAGCCAGGGGTCCAGACTCCAGACCCTAGCCTTAGCTTTTTCCCACCCTAAATTTTTGATTTGCGAAGTGACATTTCAGACGTGCGGAACGCAGCGAATCAGGCTGGAACCCAAGCTATCAGACCCCACTTTGGGAACCAAAATAGGGGGAGTAGAAATGAGGGACTGTCTTTATCTCATGTTATGTTTATGTTATGTTATGTTATGTTATGTTATGTTATGTTATGTTATGTTATGTTATGTTATGTTATGTTATGTTATGTTATGTTATGTTATGTTATGTTATGTTATGTTATGTTATGTATCCAGGCGCCAGGTGGCGTCAGTCTTCAGCCACACGCAACTTCCTCTTTTCTTCGATTCTTCCTGTTCAGAGCAGTACAGTATAGACAGAGTTTTGATATTGAGGGGTCAGAAAACGACTTGGTCACGTGGTTCATGTATCCGCACGAGCCCATAGACTCCAATGCATTCCAACCCCGGTTGTCAAGGGTTGTCCCATATTTGCAGTCCTTGTAGACGAGGCTGAGCCTATGGGCTGAGCCGCCATTGTACTGATCCCGTGAAGTTAACCGAGTTTGCGTAATTCTTGTCTTTCTCTAAGCATCGTACAGAGGAGAAGAGGCTGCTTTATGTTTATGGTCACACTCCAACAACAGTATGAGGATGATGCTTCTATGATGCACTTACGCTTTAGATTATTCTTTAACAGATCTTCGCAGCAAATAGTATTAACTTGATGAACATACATTCTATTTGAAGGGGATCTAGCAAGTCGCCAACGGGTACGTAAATTACAGTTTGAGATTATAGAGATAGCAGCTGGTGGCTATAAATGGCGCTAATGTCTTTGTTGGCTATGCTAAACTGTCATTGTCAACCATCTATTCTTTTTCGCAAGTCGTAGTTGAAGATCTTTGTTCTTTACTGTACTGCACATTGCTCTCATTTCCAACGTCCCACCTCGTGTTTCTATCAATTGGTAAATTGAGCTGTAACGGTTATAATTTGAGTTGCTTAACATGCTAGCATTGGAACATCTCAATTTTGTTCGCAAAAAGTATTCATGATGACTTGAGGATGGGTAAATCACCTCTTGTATCTATCAATAGGCAAACGGAGCTGTAACGGTTGTAATTTGAGTTACAAGGCTTAACATGCTAGCCTTGGAACATCTCGACATTCTTCGCGAAAAGTATTCCTCCTGTCCAGTGTGTTCTTCTGTGGTGTTATCAAACCATTATAAACTAGCTAATTTGAGCTATGAATCAATTGACGTGTACTGTACAGTTTATCTGTCTTTTTTTATATATATACACAACATTTATACCTCCAAGAGACACGTTAGGCTTGTTATTATCATCATATGACTGCATCACGAGCTTTGTCCATTTATATCTGCCTTCATCACATGCTGCTCTCCCAACTTTGGTCTGAGGTTCTTCAAGAGATTCAGATAATACTATATTTCTAGCTCTGGTCCAGAGCTCCACTGATTCTGAGTCTGACGCGCATTTGAGCTCTGGACCAGACCTTCTATTGTCCATCACGATTTGACTGGAGTAAAGTTGGAAAGAGATTCACAGATTGCACGGTTTGATTCTTTTGAGGAAATGATAATACTTTGATATTGGTTTAAATAATTATAAACTTACAGACAGACTTGTGCCATTAATTATGAACAATGTCTTCCCTCAAAAAAAAATTAAAATAGACAATCTACACCCTTACAACATGTCTTGATGCGGTTTGACCTTAAAACAACAATTTTTGCTATTGGCAATTTCAGCTATCCATTGGGATCTGCGTCTGTCATGAAGAGCTCTATTATCTAGTTATTCTAATATGTTCAGTATATCTGAATTCCTTATTAGTTTTATAGTTCTTCAAACTTTCACAAATAGACCTATGAGTTTTAATGGCCCAAACTCTGAAAATTACTTTATTTGCAATCTGGTCTTGTTTATTTACAATCTACCTCATGATCCACTCATCTCATTACACTCTTCAGAGCGACAGAAAAACAAACTATGAACGTTATGATGTCAAATAGTCAAACATTCAGTGAAAATAGTAAATTTTGATGTGCTATGAGCAAAGGAATGAATCATGTTTTTCATAATTGTCACTCAGAAACAGATTCTGATGTTTCTTCATCTTCACACATTGCATTTCCTGCCAAGGAATATCAAATCAATATTGCCATATCGATTTATTGAACACACCCCTACTTTCTATGTTAGTTAGTTTGCCACGCAATACTATGTGTGATTGCCATGTTGAATACATTGTCTTTTACAGCCAAATGAATGCTGCAGCATTCCCTTCCCCCACCTCGGAGATGGCCGAGATGAACCGTATCCACTATGAGCTGGAGTACACAGAGGGCATCAGCCAACGCATGCGGATCCCAGAGATGCTCAAAGTAGCTCCATACGGTTCAGAGGGTCCTGAAGCTGAGATGCACGAGATTCACAGTGCCATGATGCAAGTTCCAGAGAGGATTGTCATAGCAGGTAGGCCTTTTGACCCTCTTTCTGTTTGTTGCAACTACTGTACCACACCCTTATACCCTTACATTCATGAATCACCATGTTATTGTTTGCATTCTCAGAGCCATTGATGAACATACTGTATGTGTTCTTGCTGTGATCTTGCAGCAAGACTTGACTTGAATTATTTATGACTGTTGTAGAATTTCAAGGAATGTTTCCTTGTTGAAGCGGGTTGTTAAAACATAAAGAGATTGATGTTATTCATTGTGATCTTTTTTTTCTTACCATCAGGAGACAGTGATGACTCCCAGTTCTCAAGACCCAGAGACCTAGATCTAATACAGTCCACTTTACAAGAGATCCCATCACTGAAGACTCCACCCCGAGTTCTCACCCTCAATGAAAGGCCCTTGGACTTCATGGAGATGGAGCGGAGTGCAGCCCCAGCCATACCCAATGAAGAGGTTAGTAGCTGTTGAAATATGTTTGGAATCATGTTTTTTCTCCAATAAGTGATAAAGGTGGTGCAGCAGCACTGTGGAAAACACTACCATATTAAAGTTATTTTTAGCCAAAAGTTTCAAATATTTGGTTTATGTGGTTTAAAAAAAATCTGTTGACTAAAAATATGGAAATTAGGTAGAAAACGTAGCCAATTCAATTGTTATTATTACTCCTAGCTGCGGAATCAAGGGCGGTCACGACGGGAACGCTCGGCCAGTGAGAACACAGCCATCCGTCACAATGGCCAGCTGGCTGGAAGTGATTCCATGTGAGTATCAGGTTTCCGACACTAGAACTTGCCCCATCTAATCTCTTTTACACACTATGTGAACATGCATGTTTTTCCATTGTTTCATTCTTTGTACGTTTTCTTTTTATAGGGCTGCAACTGTTTATTACACAATTTCATCTGTTGATTATTTTCTTATTTATTATTATTATTATTATTATTACACAAGTGAACACCAATTCAAAGACACTTTTTTAAAATAATCATTTGAATCGTTTGATGAACTGTTACAGTCCTATTTGCTTGCCTTTAATTTGGTGTCTGTCTATACAACAGGAATGGTATGGCTTGTTTTCATTATTGTTGAGGCTGCAGTCTTGCTGGGTTTCTTGATGCCATCGGAGTTAGAATTTTCTCCATGCTTGGTCTGCAGGTCATTAACTTATTAACGCTGTGCTGAAACTATTGATTAAAAGCACTTCATGTCAAATGACACGTGCAGTTATGGCTTTGAACAGTCACCGTCTGTGGTTCCTTTGGACTTTGGAGTTTTAATCAAAAGAATCAGTCGCATGCTTGCCTATCTTCTCATTCTTAATGGAGTTGCTTGGGTGTAGGTCAGTGGAGCACCTCTATTGATTGGCATGTTAAGAATAAGCGTTTGTTCATCATTACAGATTTCTTTCCTTTTTGGGGGAGTCTACTATTTCACTTAGTGGCACACTCTATCTTTGTGCAGTTAGTAAGTTGAGGACAGAATCTCTTCATTCTCTCCTTCCCCTCCCTCCATCCCTTTTCTACTGTCTTCTACCTGTATCTCTTCTCTCTGGCTTGGCCGGCTCTTATTGGTGGCCTCTGAGCAGCGCGACTTTACCCCCCCCAGCCCCTGTCCGCCCCTGCCCCCCTCTCGCCGCGGCTGAGGACGAACAGAACCTGTACAGCGCTAGCGGTGTTCTGTCTTACATCCACTCCACTACACGCCGGGCCTACCAGCAGGTCCTGGAGGTCCTGGATGAGAACCATAGCAGGTGATCTGTCAATCACCCCTCGTGCTAGGACCGTGATGCAACTGAGCTCTCCCACTCTGTTCACACCATTCTGAAATATTGACACAACCCGCCACCTTTTTTATTTCATGATTTGTTTAAGTTATACTATCTGTGTAAATTGTCTATGGTCACATGGATAAAATCTCTCAGTCCTGGGGACTGATCTCAGTCCTAAGAATTTCTTTGGGGTCATTTAATGACATGAAAAAATCATTTTCAGTGTTGGGATGTTTTGGGGGATTAAATCCCTGTTGTCAGTTGGTCAAATATTGCTCAAGTTATCTGGGATTAGCTGTCATTTTGAAACACATGGTGAATTCTTGATTCAATCCCTGCTCTATGGCACCCCTAGTGAATATTATTGGAAATTACAAAAAACCTATTACAAACAAATTATTACCTGAAAGACTCTAAATGCCTCAAAAGCGCCTTTGGATTGGGTGTGTTGAAAGTTTGGGAGCGTTTTGAAGTCATCCCTAGCAAATCACTCAAATTCAATTGACATACATGTTTCTAACACAATTAATATTGCATGTTAATTTAACACTCTCTCTTCCCACTTTCGAAGCAATGGCTAATCTGTTTGGCTCAATGCATTGCAGAGAAAAGCTTAAGAAATGTCTATTATGTCTAAAAGTTAACAGGAAATCTGGCTCATCTTGCACTGTCTTGAAAACGTGATAATGGTGATTTTCCTTGTACTTTATATCAAATACGATGGACGCCATCTGGAACACTCATGAATTGAAATGGCACTACCAGTCATTGGTCCTGTGGTACTCAAAGTTGTTGGCTCTTTGGCCCAACCTTCCACACTGTTAGCTTTGATTCTAAAATAGTCATCACAGTTTGAATTTACTCATATTGCGACCTCTGCTGCTGCTGACAGTGCTGAACTACCTTATTTCTCCATCCACAATGTTTGTTTTTTGCAGTTTTGTTTTTGTAAAGCTAGAGCCTAATTTACCCTAGTATCGTGACACATTGTGTTGCAAGGCGCTGTCTGTATAAAATAAGTAACAAATGTGTAGGAGAGGAATGTGAACTGAGGCTGTGTTGCAGCAGTACCATACTACCATCACTATCTGTCTCTGTCTTGTCTTTCCTTTATTTCTCCTGTGTTGTCCCTACCACTTCAGCAAACCATCACTGCGAGGGGGGTCGGCATCTATCTCCAACCCCCTGCATGAATCCAGGTAACTCTACCTGGCACTAAGAGATTCCAAGCTTTTCCTTTCTTGATTTTCCTTCTTTCTTGGTTTCTGTCCTCGACTCTCATTTAAGATCAAGAAGTACCATTCAAGAGGTTTGTGATCACATATGACCAAATTAGCAGGTAGTAAAAGATTAAAAGGAAATCAGTTACAAACGTGCAAAATACATAAGTTGCATACATTATAGGTCCATTTGTGAGTTAACTCTCCTAACAGTTTCCCACCCTCTATTAAAGGCTTGCACTATCTACATTGGACGCCTCTATGGACGGAGGGTCAGATGATATGGCTGTGGTTGATGCTGCAACTCTGAGACGTCAGGTTAGCCATTTGCAAATGTATTACCTTAGCTTTGTAAACCAAATGAAGTGAACCACACCAAATGGCATGATTTGAATAAAAAATAACCAGTCTACAAGCTCACAGTGCAAGGCTTTGTGATACATTATACCTATTTTGAGTATTTGTTTGAAAATCATTTCATTGAAATCAATATTTCTTTAAATTGAGAAACTCATTGCACCTCAAAAAGATATATTATTATCATTTTACTGACATATCATATTGTTTGTTTTTTACTGACAGATCATCAAGTTGAATCGGAGACTCCAGCTCTTGGAAGAAGAGAACAAGGAGCGAGCAAAGCGTGAGATGGTCCTGTACTCGGTTACAGTCGCTTTCTGGCTCATCAACAGCTGGGTGTGGTTCCGCCGTTGAAGCTTTTCCGCCTTATAATTAAACAACACCAGAGAAGTAAGGGTCTTCTCTCTTGTTCTGTGTCAAATGTTAGCAAAACCCTATCCACTGCACTCAGTCCCCCATACAAGCAACGCCTAGCTGTGTGTACACACCACCCATTGCACAAAGGGATATTTTGATTTCATTTATTGTATACATGACATGTACATTTATTTTTTACAGTTTGTTGTATGTAAACCATTCTGTTTTATGTTTTATGAACAACTTTCTTCTTAATGTTGCTAAGTACGTTTGGCTGTAAATATTTGTTTCTGTCACTCTAAATTGTGGTAGTCAATTATCCTGTATAACACAAGTGTGTGTGAAAAGACAAATTGAGCCACATTTTAGGTATATATATATCTATGGGCAAATGTATTTATTGGGAGCAGAGTAATATGTGAATAAATCTGAGAACTGTTCAGCTGTATTGTAAGAGGATTCTTATAGTATTTTTAAAGATATGCTGAATTCAATAGACAATGCTTTTTTCGGTTTTCCATTATTTTGCTATGGTAAGGACCTTAATAGCCATCGATCCTATGGATATAAATAATATTCCATGAATTAAAATGATTTAATTTTAATAAATGCTTGCTACTATAGTTAACTGTAGAACTGGTACTTATTTCTGAGTGTGCTACTACTGTATATTCGGCCTTGGCAAAAGAAAACATTTCTGCTCTTAAATACAGTATAAAAGACCTAGCCTAAAGTAGATGATATATACTTACATTTTTATTTATTACATAAACGAAAAAGGGCCAAACTATATATATATATATATATATATATATATATATATATATATATATATATATATATATATATATATATATATATATATATATAAAAAAGTGGGGAGATGTTTATTGGAGGTGCTCATCTCTAGATGATTATTTCTTTAGGATTAGTCTGGGTCAAGGAATGGGGGTCCATCTATGATATACAATGTCGTGAGCCTCAGACTCTTACAGAATTCTTAACCTTTCCTGATGATACAAATGACATTGGGGCAGATTCACACTGAGTGTTTGATTCAAACTGCTCCGATACGACGGAGTACACTTTAGTTGGTTCGGAACTACCACCATGCAACCTGGCAGGTGACATTCGTTTATTGTTTTAGAGTAAGAAATTTGGTACAATATTTGTAGTAATTTGTTTATTCCCCTAAAATATTGTCTATACTGTAGCCCTACATACATTCAGGAATCCACTTGCTGACTGGCTGTACTTAATATGTGAGATATATAAACTATTATATTAGGCCAATAAAAAAGAAACCCACTCCACACACTCTGGACTACTGCCTCTTCCCACTGTTCATCTCTAAAAAGAGATTTACTGAAAACACAAATACCTGATGAAAGTATTTTCTTAATAAAAAATGAAAGCACTTTCTGTTTAGCCATATACTATTTTGTTAATTCTTCACTTAATTCTTCACTGCTCACTTCCATTTGAATAACTTAATACAGGCTGCATTCTGAATGTTTCAATTTCATGAAGGTCATTAGTCAATCTCCTCAATCAGAAAGCAAGTTGGGCAGGAAACTTGCTTTGGTTTGGGCTCGCTTTCTGCCTTTGAATTCACATCTGGGACATGCTCACCATACAACGTGTTGGGGACCTCAGCTGAGGCTTTGCAGTCACTCCTCTTGATGAACACTGAATCTCCTTCTGGACCAGAAGTCGATTCAGTCTTATAAGCTGGGTCTGTCACACTTTGATATGTGACTACTTCATCATCATCATTATCTCTTGATATAACCTCTATTTTTGGTCTGGATATTTGCTTACAGAAGACATCAGCTGAGTCTGCATTTTCCATGTCAACCTCCTCTAGATCAGGCAAATCATCAATACACAGAGAGCTATGTGGTTGAAGGTGAATAGTCTCCAGGTTCTCTTCTGCTTGCATTTCTGTCACTAGGGCCCCAGGACCATGCACTGCTACCTCCTCATCTGGTCTCATGGTTGGAGGAGGCTGTTTATGCTCTGATTGCTTATTCTCAAACGTTCCTTCTTTCCCCTCATCTTTCCCCCATGGCTTCCTCGCAGACTGGATTTTGTATGTCTGTTTTGTCTCTGGATTTTGCTCTTCTGCCATGCCCATGCGCTGTCCCTCTTTCAGTTGCCTTTTCTGTTCTAAGTTCTCTCCCTCTGTCTCTCGCACAGAATGCTCCGTCTCTGAATTATCCTGTAGATGATTCTCTAGCTGCTGGCTCACATTTAACTCAAATGACTTTCCCTCGAGTTGTCCCTTGTCTATGTTATCATCACATAAGGCCTCTGTTGACTCTTTCTGTTTCTGCAGAAAATCCATGTCTGTTTCCCAGCTGTCCTGATCAGAAGCCTGAATACCTTCTCCCTGTGATGAGCCCAAAGCCTGGGTCTCACTGTGATTGTGAGACTCTGGAGTTCTCAAGGCCTCATGTTGACCTAGAATAAAACAGAATAATCTTTAATGCCTTATACTTAATGTTGTGAATGTTAATAGTAAATTGCTGTTAGATAATTATAGTTAAACTTAACAGTTAATAACTAATCAGATTAATCTAAACGTCTGCATTTGTATGTGATGTGTGAAGTCAGTGCACTTTTCATTTGACTATTGCTCATACAAATCTGTATTGCAAATGGTCAAATAACAATATGCCTTTTGTATTCTTTCTGTATATCAGCAAAGAGTAGATTTTTACAGGTATGTTAGACATTGGGGGTTAGACAGCTGCGTGTGTGGCTGTGTCCCTGCCTGAGTACATGTGTCCACAGTACAGTACAGCAAGTGCAGTACAGCCAGGTCTGTTTTTTTAAATGCTGCTTATCGACTATTTGATGTATTTATGGTTTTGTGCGTGAGTGTGCATATATGTTGGGATAGTTTGGGGTACAGCCAGGATGAATAAAAACAGGGTCAACAACCAATACCTCTCTCTTGTTGCTCTCTGAGACGGCGTCTCTCCAGGGCTTTATCTCGAATGGCGGCCAAGCTGTCCAAACCATCTTGGATCTTTCTCCTCTCGCGCGTTTCCCAAGACCTCATCTCTGTGCGCTCGGCCTCCAGCCCACCCATTGCCCATGCCTCTGCACATGCCCTGTCTTTGGGGAACACCGGCCGGTCATCAAGGTATGTGAGCTGCTTCAGGCGTACAATCACAGTCTTCCTGTAGTTGGGAATCTTCTTCACCACTTCATTTCCCATAAGATTTAATACCCGCAGGTCTGGCATACATGCAAGCACAGAGAGGATCTCCGGGTCGTTCAACAAGTTGTGGGACATGTCCAGGACACTGATGGAGGGACACTGGCTCAGGTGCTCCATGTCAGCCACTGTCTCGAGCTTGTTGTGGGCAATCTGCAGAGTGCTCAGCTCAAGGAGGCAGGAGATGTTTTCTATGGTTCGTATGCAATTGTTGGAGACATTCAGGGTGCAAAGTCGGACCAGAGGTTCCAGGTTTTCCAGCTTGTATATAAGGTTCTGCTGCAGGAACAGGCTGCGCAGCTCAGTCTGTGCCTGCAGGTGCTCTATGCGACGCAGGCCGTTGCTCTCCAGCCAGAGACATTTCAGTCCTGTATACTCTTCCAAGTTCTCTATGGTGGAGAAGCCTCTAAAGTGCAAGTATAAAGTATCATTCAGGTAAGGTGTTAAATAAAGCTTGTGTTCCTTGCAGTGTTCCTTCAGGAATTTCTTTGTCATCCTTGGTCCCCATTCTTTCTCCTTTTTATCTGGATGTGATGTTTTGCTATTTTCTCTGTTTTGTTCTGAATGATCGATCTGCTGTTTGTCCTCTCCATCCATGAAAGGAGGATAATGTATCTTGTCATCTTGAGCTTCAAGAAGTTGTTGCGTTGCCATCACTATACACTATATGCCTGTCCAAAACTCAAAATACAGAAAAATGCTTGAGTAGAGAGGGGTGATCTGTTCTTAGCATAGGTTTTTCGTCTGTTCGTTAGTTTGTTAGTTGGTTGGTTACGCGTCTCTTCGTTTCCATGGTAACGTTAGCGGTCGGCTTGAGTTGGAACTAAAATCGTGAGTTTGCTCCGCGCGCGTC
Organism: Benthosema pterotum; assembly: GCA_039105355.1. Classification (NCBI taxonomy): domain Eukaryota; kingdom Metazoa; phylum Chordata; class Actinopteri; order Myctophiformes; family Myctophidae; genus Benthosema; species Benthosema pterotum. The sequence continues at coordinate 31,520,968 of CM076977.1, forward strand.
GGACCGTTTTCACGGTCGCACACACGCTGCTGTCAGTGAGAAGTGTCATGGCGTCTGGTATTGTAAATTGTGGCGTGAGAACGTTAGGTATCCATTACCGACAACATGTTTGTAGAAATGTTTCGTTCACACAGATCAGAGAAAAGAAGCGATGGATGAGGTCATATGAGCGCATCATGGCAAGAAAGTTAAAGCTTGAAGGACCTCCACCTCCCAAACCACGGTAACGTTTCACTATAGCCACTAGCCAGCCAGTTCTGTGTAGAGATCAGCTCAAGGCCATTGCTGGGGCAAAATCATCAAATTACAATAGGTCTAGTTATTAGCCTAAGATTTAGAATCCCGTAAACGTATTTATCGATTCTGACAATACCCTCGTACAAGTTTGTCAAAACCGATAATATAGTCTAAATCTGTGCATGCCAATATGGGGGACACAGATTACTGCATTGACAATGCGTTATCATTGTTTTATTTTTATTTGTTAATTCATCGTTGTCACGCTCATAACATGGTGTATTTTATGAAACAAAAACGTTATCCATACAGCTACAATCTTGATGAATTTGATGTCATTTAATACAATTAGATGGGGCATTTCCTGCTTGGGTGAATGGGCGGTCAAGGGTGAAACTCTACATGCCAGAAAGCTTTATAGCATCATATAGGGTAGTGTTCTGAACTTTACATCTCTACATTTAATGGAACCAAATAAAGTTGATTTTTTTCCCCCATTAATTCAGCCTCAAAGTTAGGATATCATGGTGTAGCAAGCGTCTAACACTATATTTGTTTTTACTAAATGAATACTATCCTCTCCTGTGGCATTATCTTACAGCTCACAGCATCCAAACTGGGATTACCATGCTGAGGTCCAAGCTTTCAGCATCCGTCTTCACGAAGATTTCTCTTTAAAGCTTCTGAAGACTGCCTTTGTCAGTCCATGTTACGTTCAGTCGGAACAACAGAGAAGGCAAGCCGCAGGCATGGACTCAGAAACAGCCGCTCTCTCCTTGGAGGACAACGTTCAGTTAAGCGCACAGGGTCTAGGTTTCACTCAAAGCTTCCTGACTGACTGGACCAAGGCCAGCTTCCCATGCTTGCCAAATGAGGGTTTGACAGCTATTGTAAGTCACCTGACCAGTTCTGCAGTCATATGTCATGTGGCGAGGAACCTGGGCATCGAAGAGCTCACAATGAGTGCAGAGTTTCCTGTCCCTGATGCTGTGCTGTATTCAACCTTCATGGCTGTAATTGGAGCACTCCAGCAGAGCAGTGGTGCAGAGCAAGCTGGATTTTTCCTCAGGGTAAAAAAAGATGTTTATTCCCTTGTCTGAACTATATACTGGTACTGTGTTACAATGTGTCTTGTTTATTGCCCATTATTACTGAGGTGAATCTAATTTGTGATTAAGCTGTAATAAATATACTCAGGGTTCTTGTGGTGGTCGTCATGAGAGCCGCATTTATCATTGCACTGTTTATCTGACTACTTTTCAAATGTACATGACATTTTCGAGATTTACTGACTGACAATTGACATTTATTCGTCTTTGCTTATATGTTAATATATTGTCTGTTTATACTGTATATACCAGCCCCCACTTACACAAATTAACTTTTACAAAGTACATTGTGTTAATTGGAAATAATTCCAGGTGACTTCCTCATGCCTGTGGTTTGAGATCACAATGGAAACAAACCATTAGGACCTTTTGCAAACTGTTAATAAAGTATTCTGTCATTTAAAAAAAAAGAAAATGCCAAGAGTGTGAAAAGCTGTCACCAAACATCATTACAAGTGTTATTTTCTGTATGATATTGGTTACTTCTCTCACGGTATTGTTCATCTATTCTTTCTCCTTTAGGATTTCCTTACCACCCAGGTGATAGGGAAGGACTTGTTTGATATGTGGATGGTGGTTGACCCAATGGCCTTGCTGGTGGAGGAACTGTCCCGGAAGAACCTTCCTCTGCCAGAGCCTCGTCTCATCAGGTCTGCTGGAGCCAGCACAGTTCTCCCACTCTACTTTGTGGGACTGTATAGGTATGTAAAACATGTGAACCGCAGTCAGTGAGTGCTGACTGTTGGTTTACTGGTTGTTTTGTGTGAAATGTAATTATGAAATTTACTTCTCAAACAGTACACAACATTTTAAAAATCAGGGCAAGACATTATCTGTCAACCGCAACAGCCATATGACTGATGACGTCTTAAAGATTTTTTTTTACTTAAATTATTCAAGATAACTGTTGCAATATATCTGATGTTCTGGAAACGTCTAAATGTTTTTCAGCGATAAGAAGCTTCTGGGTCAGGGTCCAGGAGAGACCATTATGGTTGCGGAGGAGGAAGCAGCTCGTGTGGCCCTGAGAAAATTCTATGGCTTCACAGAGAACCGCAGACCGTCTGACTTCTCTCCACCACAGATCTTTCAGCAGCAAGCCATCCAATCTAGCAGCACCTAAACACCGCTAGGATACACAGTTTAATCCTCAGTATTAACTCTGAGAATGTACAAAATGTAACCAAATGGTTCATGTTATGACTGTCTTTGTACCACATTGTTGACCATTAATAAAATATGTCTACATCATGGATATAACTGTGCACATCCTCATCAAAGATAGGCTAGACATCGAGCCAGGCTACTAGACATCTCTATTTCACTGATTTTCATTTGGAGAATAATACTACTGTGATTTATACATTAGTGGCCTATAGTAGGCTTGGGCTCTAAACGGTGATAGGAATTGAGGAGATATAGAGAAGTTGGCAAAACAGTACTTTTCTATCCTGACAGTTCATACATTCAACCAGAAAAGTTGATTGTATGATTGCATTCAACATATTGAAGATAGCTTTGTGTGTACCGTACATGATGTGGCATAAGGTCTCACTTGACACAAGTGTGATTTCTAACATTGAAGTTCCTCCAGCACCCAAGCCAATTAAGCCAGCTACCACTAGTCTGAATGGATAATTATTCATAATATAATATTGATAATGATTAAGATAATCTTGGGTAAAATGGAAGGATGCTGTCAGTGAAATAATTAACAGTTCATGGACAAGCACAAGTTGAGTACAGTACAATACAAGGTCTGCTAAAGTACCGTATTTAAAGGGCAGGCTACTGAATCGAAAAACATTGACAGACTGACACATTATCACAGCCACTATTATGTATGTTGTTATATATATATATATATATATATATATATATATATATATATATATATATATATATATATATATATATATATATATACAATGGGGGAAATAAGTATTTGACACGCTGATGATTTTGTACGTTTTTATGGTTAGAATGAAATGAGCACTCTGTCATTTTTATGGTACTTTTATTTGAACAAATAGAGACAGAATATCAACAAAAATGTCCACAAGAAAACATTTTTTAAAGGTTATGAATTAATTTGCGTTAGATCTGGTGAAATAAGTATTTGATACGCAAGCACAGTCTGACTTTGTACTTGGTGGAGAAACCTTTGTGGGCAAGCACAGTAGTCAGAAGTTTCTTGTAGTTGGTCACCAAGTTTGCGCACATCTCAGGAGGGGTTTTGGTCCACTCCTCTTTAGAGATCCTCTCCAAATCCTCAAGTTTTCGAGGGTGTTGCTTTCCAACTCGAAGCTTCTGCACCCTCCATAGATTTTCCATAGGATTAAGGTCTGGAGACTGGTTAGACCACTCCATAACCTTAATATGCTTCTTCTTGAGTCACTCAAGGCAAAGTCACTGTTGCCTTGACTGTATGTTTTGGTTCGTTGTCATGCTGGAAGACCGAGCCACGACCCATCTTCAGTGGTCTGGCTGAGGAAAGGAGGTTCTTGTCCAAGATGTTGCCCCCATCCATCGACCTCACAATGCGGTAAAGTTGCCCTGTACCCTTAGCAGAGAAACAGCTTAAAAGCACAATGTTTCCAACTCCATGCCTGACAGTGGGGATGATGGTGTTAATGATTTGAAGGCAACACACTACATATTGAAATCCTGCACTGCCCGCAATGTCCCCTTGCTCAAGAACCCACATAGAGGTCTGTCTAAAGTTTGCCAATGAACACCTAAATGATTCAAAGCAGGCTGGGGGTCATGTGATGTGGTCAAATAAGACCAAAATTAAACTCTTTCGCATCAATTTGACTCATCGTGTTTGGAGGAAGAGAAATGCTGAATACAAACCCAACACCACCATCCCCACCGTCAAGCATGGAGGTGGAAACATTATTCTTTGGGGCTGTTTCTCTGCTAAGGGTACAGGGCAACTTCACCGCATTGTGTGGCTGATGGATGTGGCCATGTACCGCAGGATCTTGGACAAGAACCTCCTTCCCTCAGCCAGAGGACTGAAGATGGGTCGTGGCTGGGTCTTCCAGCATGACAACAAACCAAAACATACGGTCAAGGCAACAAAAGGAGTGACTCAAGAAGAAGCATATTAAGGTTATGGAGTGGTCTAACCAGTCTCCAGACCTTAATCCTATGGAAAATCTATGGAGGGTGCAGAAGCTTCGAGTTGGAAAGCAACACCCTCGAAAACTTGAGGATTTGGAGAGGATCTCTAAAGAGGAGTGGACCAAAACCCCTCCTGAGATGTGCGCAAACTTGGTGACCAACTACAAGAAACTTCTGACTACTGTGCTTGCCCACAAAGGTTTCTCCACCAAGTACGAAGTCAGACTGTGCTTGGGTATCAAATACTTATTTCCCCAGATATAACGCAAATTAATTCATAACCTTTAAAAAATGTTTTCTTGTGGACATTTTTGTTGATATTCTGCCTCTATTTGTTCAAATAAAAGTACCATAAAAATGACAGAGTGCTCATTTCATTCTAACCATGAAAACTTACAAAATCATCAGCGTGTCAAATACTTATTTCCCCCATATATATATATATATATATATATATATATATATATATATATATATATATATATATATATATATATATATATATATATATATATATATATATATATATATATATATATATATAGTTGTGTTCAAAATAGTATATAATAGCAGTCTGTTTAAAAGATGAATAAAGTCCAAAATCCTTATAGTGGTGTTTATTTCCATGCATTGGGAACACTGCACATTATATTCTAAATCAAAACATGAAGAAAACAGCAGAAATTATTTAATTACTTTAGAGAAAATGAAGAAAAATGAATATTGGGCTGTTCAAAAAAATAGCAGTGTCTGCATTTTACTTTACAAACTCAAATATTTACTGTATTAACTGAAAAATATCCAAGATTCAGCATTTCTGTGAATCACTAAACTAATATTTAGTTGTATAGCCACTGTTTTTGAGAACATCTGTGTTACATGGAGTCGACCAACTTCTGGCATCTGTGAACAGGTATTCCAGCCCAGGATGATTTGACAACGTTCCATAATTCCTCTGCATTGGTTTTGCCTCAGAAACGGCATTTTTAATGTCACGCCACAAGTTTTCTATCGGATTAAGGTCCGGGGATTGGGCTGGCCACTCCATGACTTTAATTTTGTTGGTCTGGAACCAAGAAGCTGCTCGCTTACTGGTGTGTTTGGGGTCATTGTGTTGCTGAAACACCCATTTCAAGGGCATTTCCTCTTCAGCATAAGGCAACATGACCTCTTCAAGTATTTTGATGTATCCAAACTGATCCATGATCCCTGGTATGTGATAAATAGGCCCGGCACCATAGTAAGTTAAACATCCCATGGTGGTGCAAGCATCATGATATGGGGATGTTTCTCTTACTACTGTATGGTGTCGGGCCTATTTATCGCATACCAGGGATCATGGATCAGGATTTGGTTTTGGATGGATTTGATGTACCAAAACTGATCCATGATCCCTGGTATGCGATAAATAGGCCCGACACCATAGTAAGAGGTAGGCTTGCGTAAGCTTTCCTTCTTAAAGTTCACCCACAATGGTGCTGTGTAAAGGGGGGTGCATATATATATATATATATATATATATATATATATATATATATATATATATATATATATATATATATATATATATATATATATATATATATATATATATATATATATATATATATATGTATGTATATATATATATATATATATATATATATATATATATATATATATATATATATATATATATATAGAAAAGGGAAAAGAGATGTATGAAGAGGAGAGGGGGGTGGGTGGTTTTGGGATTGCAGCCGTCTATAGGTGCCTTTTGAGAGTGGTTTTGAAGGAGTCAAACGATTCACAAATCTTAATGACTATTGATAGGGCATTCCACATTTTGGTGGCATATGAGTGGAAGGAATTAAGTCCCTTTGTGCTGGACATGGTTAGTAGCACTCCGTCTGGTGTTTTGGGAGTGGAAATCATTGAAAGGAAGTATTTGGACAGGGGTATTTTGGTACATGTATTATATAGTATATATTACAGAATTGTGTAGATGTATTACATTATAAGTAATATATTACCAGGTTTCTGCATTTTGGGAATATTAAGTTATGTAGCATGTATTGCTCAGCACAGCAACAAGACACAATACTATAACATGTGGAGACGTGGGTACCTAAGTAAGGGGAGATTCAGGTTTTCATAGACCCGTCCTGGTTGCAAAAAATAAATAAACACAGTCATATGACATAGTCCACAAAAACATGCACAAGGGTGTATGTTGTTGTATGTTGTTAACATCACTGGCAGCTGTCAAGCAGTTAACCTAAAAATTACATTTGAACAACTTAATTGTCATCATGATATGTGACCTAATAGAAAGTTGTGACCTCCATGCTCTTAAGTAAACTTCTTGATGAAGCGCAGTTTCAGGTAAGCGATGGCGAGGTAGAAGACAGCCATGAGTGTCAGAGCCAAGTGATTCTTCCACAGAGCCCAGTTGGTGTATTCTACTCCTAGATACTTCAAATACTGTTCTCCCGTACATATTAAGCCATCTGGCTTCACACTGCAGTTGGATGAGACGTGAGACACGGTGGCATTGGGCATGACAACAAGGTCATTGCAGAACTTCAAACCCACAAACTCGTTGATCTTGAGGGCAGCCAGACCGTAACGAGGAATGCTGAAGTATTTGGCCCACTCCAGCCAGTACTCGACTGTGGGCAGGTTCACCAGCAGACCAGAGAAAATCATCATGAAGGAGAACACGATAGTCATCAGGATGTTCGCCAGTGCGACAGTGTTCAGGTCTGCCGATATGGCCAGGGTCATGGCCGTGGCGGTGTACGCCAGCAGGGCCAGCGTCAGCATAAAGATGGCGAAGGCAAACACTGTGACCTTAAGTCCAATCAGGTAGTAGGCGATCATGCTGAAGATGACAATGGGGATGGTGCGCAAAATGACCTCGGCAAGGATCTTGGTCAGGAAGTAGACAGACACCCGGTAATATCCGCTGATGTACTCGTGCACGAAGAACTTGCGTTCGGCGATGAAGAGCTCAGCCGCCGTTCCGCCGCTGAAACACTGGTAGGTGGAGATGAAGAAGAGGACCCCCATCCGGTTCTGTATTCCACTCTGGTCATCCTTGACATCAAAGAAGGTAGCACCCACAACCAGGGCCAGGACAACATTCACCAGCAGCTGGGCCACCGAGGTCTGCGGATTCAGCAACAGGTCCCATAAGGTCCTTTTGAACACGCAGTGGAACTGGTGTGCGAAGGAGGTATTGTAGTTGATGTCAACTTGGGGCCTCGGCTGGGCGATTAACTCTTCTTTTCCATCTGTGATGCGCTCCAGCTCTGCCCGAGTGTTCCTATAGTACCTGCTATTTTTGTACTCCTCTACCAGGCTCTCTTCTATGCTTTTCACAGGACTGCCCGACTCCTCGATGTCCGGTTCTTCGGAGCTGGTTGTCTTGGTGACGGTAGTTGCAGCATCTCCGTTGATGACATCCAGAAAGAAGTCGGCTGGGTTGTCTTGAGGTTCGCAGGTGTAGCCAATGTTGCTGAAGTAGTGCAGGGCATCCGATGCAGGCCCGTGGAACACCATTTGGCCGCCAACCAGCAAGGTCAGGGTGTCGAAGAGTCTGTAGATGGAGTAGCGTGGTTGGTGGATGGTCATGATGATGATGCGTCCATCTTTGGCGGCCAGCCTTTTCAGCAGTATCAGCACGGAGTGGGCTGTGCTGGCATCCAGGCCCGTGGTGGGTTCGTCCAGGAAGAGAACCGAGGGATCTGTGATGAGCTCCATGCCAATACAGGTCCTCTTCCTCTCCCCACCCGAGACCCCCCTCTTTAACTGTGAGCCCACCTTGGAGTCGGCCACCGTGGAGAGCCCCAGCTCCTCGATGAGGTGGTTCACCCGGGCCTCCTTCTCCCCCTGAGTCACTGAGTTGGGGAGGCGCAGCTCCGCAGAGAAGTGGAGGTTCTCACGTACCGTCATCGTGTCTTTTATCAGGTCGTCCTGAACCACGTAGCCCGAGGAGCACTTGAAGTTGTGAGGCCGCGGTGCTCCGTCCACAAGGACCTCCCCGGAGAGGCCTGCCGGGTCCTTCCTCGCGGCGAGGACGTCGAGGAAAGACGACTTTCCGCTGCCTGTCGGCCCAAGGATCGCGTTCAGGCCGCGTCTCATGATCCCATTGACGTCCCTCAGTATTTGCCTGCGCGTGGTCCTCTTACAGGGGATGGTGGAATTGAGTTCCACGTTGTATTGGATGTTATGGAAGCTCAATGTAGAGGCTGATGGCTGCCTGGGAATCTCAACAGCTGTCATGAGCTGTTAGCCGGGCACCACAAACTATGAGCTGAACGGGATGTAAGGCCAAATATTACGTCTTGCATGGAAGACTTTCCAGTCCTCCGCGACAAGAGTGGTAGTTACTGCTAGATACCATCAAAACTCCTGTGATTCTTATATATAGGATTGTGCCGTTTGTGTGCCACAACAATCATGCCCTGGCTTTATAACTGAAGTCATGAGTATTAGTCTGCTCCACTCACACACAAGTAGACCACCGACTACTTGCTGCCATTATGTCACCATCTGAAGCCCCAATTACATCAACCACCCCCAACCGGCCAGAACCCTGAACGAATACAGACCACCGCGTACCGACCACCTTATTTGCGCCCGCTCCGCTCACACAAGTAACTAGATCAGCTTCAGCACTCGGCAGAGTGAAAACTTGTGCGTTGCGCACAAGTAGGCCATGGTCTCTAAAAGAGACTCTCTTTTACGTACATCACACTACGTTATCACCCAAACCGGCCAATCGGAGTACCCCGAGGGACTGACTGCTGAACTCCAAGCACCTAACACTGAGCCCTGTGGACTGATCGCCTTGCTTACGGGAAAAGAAAAAATAATTACTGATTTACTTTGTTTACCTCTATATTTTGAATGTGTCAAAGACAGAGGCATATTAAATATGTTTTACAGTGTGTTATAGCCTACTGTTGTCAGCTTGTATTACAGGTAATTAATTTGGTTGAGTAGTTGGGAAAATAACCCAGCTATACATGAAGGAGTGAGTGACATATCCTGACATTTTCAACTACCGTAATGAATTCATCCCTCCCTGCAGTACCCTGTTCTAACGGTGCAGATGTGTGGCCGCTGTTTCGTTTGGGGGCGTGAAATGTGTCCTCCCCGCGTGTGTCTATGAAGCGCAGAGCCATCTAGTAGAAGAGTTGCGACATTGAGGGGTCAGAAACTGAGCGCTCGCGCGCTATTCATGCAGCCTGAATAGTGACAAAATGCAGTTGGAGATGCATTGTTTTCAATGAGGGTGGCGCAAATAAGAGCTATTTTAGGGAAACTGTTTTAAAGTAGCCTATTATAGATTAACGACTAAATAGCCTACTCTGTAGCCTAGTGTTTATGTTGTGTATGTATCTAAAATAAAGGGGTTTAGGAACATTAAAGCTGCCCTGTTGCCTGAGTCCACTGCATTTCTGCTCACTTCAGGCCCAGGGCTTGTCCCTACTTGTTGTCCCATTTTCCATAGAAGTCTATGTAGAGGAGCCGCCATTGGACTGGCCCCATGAAGTGGACGGAGTTGGCGTAACTCTGTCTATTTCCAAGGCTCTGTATGGCCCCAGAGCCCTCTAGAGGGAGAGTTGCGACATTGAAGGGGTACGCAGTCACGTGGTTTTAGTCACGTGCTCAGTGGTCGCCGAGAACATAACAGTGACAAACCATGGAGTCTGAAAGACGAGAGTGTCGCAAATAAGAGCTATTTTACATATGTATGCAAAATGACAGTCGATTTAAATTATTTCACAGTAACAGCTATAGTCTCTGCAATTTGTATGATGTGCCATTATTTAAAAAAACGAAAATAAAGGGATTTAAGGCCAATAAAGCTGGGCTGTTGTCTGATTCCAATGCATCTCTGCCTAAGAGTCTCGCGGGAATACCGCGAAAGTGACGTTTACGGAAGTGTCACTTTGTGAATGAGGTGCGATTTCTCATGTCAATAAAGCTCATTTGAAGTCGGAAAACTACTATTCTGCTCTTTAAGGAATCAATATAATGCAAACAAAGTATACGAAAATATCCTGTGACATGTCATCTCTCATTTGTATGCACTGATTATTTTCTACAAAGGTATAGTCATTAATACAATAATAAAAAAATCTTTGTTCATGCCGTTTTTATGACAACATTCTGAGAGTGTCACTATTCCCCTTCCCAGCAGCACTAGCGGCCGCCATTGGATTGGCCCACACCGGCAGACAGCGCCTCCAGGCTTGAAGCTCCCTCCGCTGGTGGCCAAGTTTGGTACTGCAGGCGGGTGGAATTCATGCACGAACGCCCCGAGAGCACGCACGCTCGTTTGCTTTGTGCACGTGGACAGGGCAGTTTGTTTTTAAGTTGTTTTCTGAATAAACCAGCGGTCCTCACGTCATATACTACCTCTCAAAACACAACGGATGTATTATATGACAGATAATAAGCTCAATGCAACCCCACAAGCTTGTTTTTGATGCTTTTTGATGCTTTTTTTCCTTTGCTCGTGCGCGACGGCGCTCGTTCATGGTTCCCATAATCCCTTGCTTCGGGCGCGTTCATGGAGAAATACTTCCGCATTTGGACACCAAATTTTGGTGTCCAAATGCGGAAATAGGCGCACTTCCGGCGGTCTTCCGGGTGCTTCAAAGCGCCAATGAGCAACTTGCATTGAAATGAATAACAAGGGGGCGGGGCTATCGCTCCAGTCAGGTCTCTGTTATTTTATTACTCTATGGATTGGCCCCATGAAGTGAATGGAGTTGTCAGAACTCTGTCTCTAGATGGCGCTGCTCTGTATGAAGCGCACGTTTGCGTCAAACGTCATCAATGTACTTCCTGCAACAAAGCGGGCGGCACATTCTGGAGCTGCTCAAAGGCTGCTAGCGCTGTTTTTTATGCGTGCGTATGTCTGTTGTAGGGCCTGCCAACAACTGGCCACTGGTTCGGCCATCTTTGGCCTAGTGCTTTTAAATTCGTATTAAATTCGTCGTATTAGTTTTGGTTTTGGTAATTAAAGATGGAGTTGTACTGCTGGGGCCAAGTTGGACAAGAGCAGAAATCGACTCCTGAACAGTGGTCGTGGAACAAACCTGAACAACTGCTCAACATCGCCTGCGGGAAGCGGCACGCGTTATTTCTCACTAGGAAAGGCAATGTTTTGTCATTTGGAAACAACTCCAAAGGACAACTCGGCAGAGAGCGCGTTGCCGATTCTAAATCGCCAGGTGAGTCATCAGAAAACTGAGAAACGCTCTTCCATAAGGCTTCATTCATGGCATGCATTCACAAGCAAAAATCACACACATGTGAAGTGAGGGATTCCCAGGAAGTTCCAGACCAACAGGAACGCGCCCAGGGATGCCCTGGTCCGCCCAGTACTGTCAGGCATGAAATCATCAAGTGTGCGTGCGTGTGTGTGTGTGTGTGTGTGTGTGTGTGTGTGTGTGTGTGTCAGTGCAGTACCAATTGCAATTCCTTCTCAATTAATCATTACTATCAAGACTTAGCAGACATCAGTGATAATGCTTTGCATGTAGTACATGTGAGATAATTGTTGCTAAGTGAGGAAGGGAGTTATTGGTTAACTTAGCCGCATTGCGACGTTAGATTCTTTTCTTTTATATTTGGAATTTATGTGAATCTAGCGTCGCATCTGGCTCTATTCACTCGACCGCTGTCTAAATGTCACCAGTGATCTGCTTGTATTCAACGAGTCAAACTCACCAACTTTGCAGCTGTACAGAAAGCTTGATACATCCTCTGTCGATCTGCAAGGGTTTTGTGCCATAAAAATCCACCGTAGACATATTATGAGCTACTTTCTGTCCTGGGTATTCCACAACAAACATCACAGCTGCCATTTTGCCAAACAAGAGTTGAAGGGTGGTGCTTGTTTTATACACTGACACACACCAGGTGCACACCTGGTCCGTGCACACGCAGTATCGCCACCTGCTGTTTGTGTGTGTCAGTGTATAAAACAAGCACCACCCTTCAACTCTTGTTTGGCAAAATGGCAGCTGTGATGTTTGTTGTGGAATACCCAGGACAGAAAGTAGCTCATAATATGTCTACGGTGGATTTTTATGGCACAAAACCCTTGCAGATCGACAGAGGATGTATCAAGCTTTCTGTACAGCTGCAAAGTTGGTGAGTTTGACTCGTTGAATACAAGCAGATCACTGGTGACATTTAGACAGCGGTCGAGTGAATAGAGCCAGATGCGACGCTAGATTCACATAAATTCCAAATATAAAAGAAAAGAATCTAACGTCGCAATGCGGCTATGGTTAACTATGATTTTGATGTCCCTGAAATTCTAGGCTAGACAGATGATGGATATCCCCAAAGTTATATTATTACAGCATGGGAGTCCCAGGTTGAAAGTGCTCGGGGGACCGGTGTACATTTCTGTGTGTTTGTTTTTATAGGCCGTGTGGAGGGTCTTAATGACATTGTGACCGTGGCTTGTGGTAAGGATCACTCTATGGCTCTGACCAACTCTGGAGATGTGTATGCCTGGGGGGCAGGGGCTGATGGACAGCTAGGTACTGGCCCCAGTTGTCCGGACAAACTTTACACACCAAGGTAAGAGTAAGACCTAAGTTCATCATATTACAAAACCAGGATGGACACACGTTTCTAGCTTAAGTGGAGATCTGCGTAGATAATATTGAAAAGCAAATTACTGTTTTTTTTAATGCCACAGCTTAACCACAAAAATCACATTTTTAGACCACATCTGTGGTCATGGCCATACCCGACAATGCATGTACAAACTGAACATTTCATATGGTAGTAGAAATAAGACACATAGCAGTAAAGTGGCAGAGTTGAGCATGCGTCACCATTGCATGTATAGTTCAGCGTAAGACGTCCCTCACAATATGCCATTCTGTTGCCTGAAGGGATGCGTGCTGTGATTGGTTCAGAAACCCTCTGTGCCAGATAATTGGGTAGGGTCTATATTAATAAAAAAAAACACCATTTATGGTTCACCGCACCTTTAAGCACTATTTCTAGACCACACCATGTCACAGTGGGTTGTGAACTTATTATAGATCTGCAGTGTGTGCTGTTTTGCAAAAATATTAGCATTTTTTTATTTACTAAAACAATGTACAGCATTTTGAAATGAGTTCAAACAAGTGATATAAAAGATGCTGTTTTCCTTATTTACTACATGTTAAGATATTTCTAATTTACAGACCTGTCCCCATGATGTTGGAAACGCTGGTGGTGCAGGTATCCTGTGGGACCTCCCATACTGTGGCCTTAACTATAAGTAAGAATATAGTACATAGTTGTAGTATATTTATTTGTCTTTAGCTGCTTAGTTGTAGTCTTAGTTTTAGTCTTAGCCGTATAGTTTAGTTGTAGCATATATGTACATGTCCTGTCTAGTTCCTGTCTAGCTGTCTGTTTAACTTTCACTACTTGCCACTTTATAATTATACCTGGTTGTAGCTTAGCACCTTCACCTCACTTTTGCTGTTGCAGTTGCACTTTAATGCTGTAGTCTGTTGCACTATGTCACTTACTGTTTCTTGTATTGTTTGTATTTGTCCTTTTTCTTATTGCACTGTCTATTGTCTTATTGCACTGGGGAACAATGGAATTGTTTTTTCGTCCCTGTATATGTCCTGACATAGCCTGTGTTGTGAATAAAACTGACTGTATATATATTTTTTTTATTTCTTGACTTTCTAGTGGGAGATGTCTTCGCATGGGGTTCTAACACTCATGGTCAGTTGGGTCTGGGGAAGGACGTTTCACTGCAGCCAACACCTGCCCGGAATCTTGCTCTGACCGGGACAGCGGTGAACCAGATCACAGCAGGAGGGCTGCACTCCTTGTTTCTCACTCTTTCGGGCTTGGTGTACTGCTGTGGTGCCAACAAATACGGCCAACTTGGGCTGAACCGAGTGGATGAGAAGGGTATGGACTAAGACTGAATTCAGACAAGCACATATACAGTAGTACTGCAGATTAAAGAATAATGGCATACTTTGTGATTAGGATTAGAAAGTAGGGGAAGGAATAAAGGAATAAAGCTGCAGTTGACCACTTATTGTCAGCTACCTGTAAGTACACGCTTGGCAACTACAGAGTATTTGCTTTTTTCATCCTACTAACTTTACTTCCCTTATAAGCAAAAGCAATTCCCAGTTCACAATGAATCCATAATGTATCATAGCACAGTGACTGATTGCAGTAGGTGGAATTTAGTTGATAGGCATAATATGGTAGGGCTACATGTTACTTGTTGATTGCTACAGTACAACTGAAGATGAAGTCTGAACTTGTAAATCTGTCTTTTCATTTATAGACCTACTGTAAATTGATCCAGGGCATATTGTTTCAGTGACACTCACTTAGCTATTGTTTTGTATTGGTTGAATAATAAATTGCTTGTATAAATAAATTAACTGTACATCTATGTTTTGGGGGAAAACAATTTCTCTCTCTGTCTCTGTTCTCTGTCTAAATCTATTTATTTTTCAGGCAGGTTCAATGTATGTGTAGTACCTGCTCTCAGAAAAGTAGAGGTGTCCCACATAAGCTGTGGATATGCACACTCTGCTATCTTAACAAAGGTACTGCAATTTTCCGTTCACTCTAATTGCTTGTGTAGTGCTTTTAACTATGGTTAAAAAGATGTCTTACTTTTTAACAATTGCAATGCAGAAATTCATTGAAAATATTTGCTTCTTGCTTCCTGCTTCTGGTTTACATTAAGTCCTAATATAAACCAGGAGTAGGATGTTTTTTGTTTGTTTTTTGCCAATGGCTCATTTGCGTCTGGTATTAGTTATGCTTACAATTACAATAGAAGAGAAAAGGAATAGACTTGCTGATGTTGCATTATAGTAGACTTGTAATCTTTTCAAGTTTTGCATTGTGGGTTTTGATCTGACTGACCTTTTATGTCTATCAACAATCAAGTCTCAATTCATGTGATAGACTATATTCAGTATTTAGGGGCATGTCATGTGACTTGATCACAATCTACCCTTGGGGCAGCCCTGCATTAAGAGATAATCCCTGTTGCACCCTATTCAACCACTATAGTTTAATCATATGGAAGCATCATATCTTAATCATTAAATCATATTTAGTGATTCATATTTTGTATTAAGAAATACTATTTATTTATTTATGTTTATCCATAGCATACACTCTAGTAATTGCTGGTTCCTGTTATACCCTTAGGATCACAAGGTATTCACCTTTGGAGAGGGAAGTCAAGGTCAGCTTGGGCACAACTCCACTGCTAATGAAATCATACCCAGACAGGTAGTGGGTATGGATGGCCGTGCTGTACAGATTAAATGTGGCAGGTATGTACTAAAGATTAATTCTACTCCCAAGTGTTGTTACTGTGAGAATCGCATTTTTTTTGTTTTTATTTGTAAAATCCAACCTTGTATTTTGTTTAATATAACCCTGATGTATTCATAGTGTAGATTGTAGAGATAATGTGAAATGCTAAGTTATAAACTGCATTTTATCCTGATGCCTTGTGGTTTTGGTCTTTCAGCTACCACACTGTTGTATTGATGTCTTCAGGCCATCTATGGTCTTTTGGAAATGGGGAGAAAGGTCAACTTGGAACTGGAGGCTTAGAAGGGAGCCTGACTCCTACGCTGGTAAAACTGCCAGGGACCACTGGCAATGATAAACCCACAATCAAAGGCAAAGGTAGACACAAGTCACATTTTATGTTTTGATGACACACACACACACACACACAGACACACAGACACACACACACACACACACACACACACACACACACACACACACACACACACACACACACACACACACACACACACACACACACACACACACACACACACACACACACACACACACAGGGGTTGGGGGATTGGGCATTACCACTATTTTTATACCTAAGAAAAAAGACTATTGCTGAACATTACTGCTTCAAACATAAGCCATTAACACTGGTTTGGGAGATTACATTTTTACTTGTATTGTTTGTTTTCATTTGTTTGAACAGACATGGTTTTAGCCTCGGGATGGAGTACAAACTACATTTGTTGTGCACTTGCCGAGGTACTGTACTGCTGTAAACCTACTTTAAGTAGTAATGTGACACTGTGTTTGATTAGATTAATTATAGATTGGTTGCATGATTAATTTTCTTTTCTTCATTCTAGGACCATGTTAAGACATTAAATTGTGAGTTGCAGATGCCATTCGGAATACTTCAACAGCTGAAGTTGCAGAAATGGGTAGCGGGCAGAAGCAATGATGATGCAATAAGGTTCACCACTTTTTTATAATATTTTTTTAAGTTGAATGTCAATTCACCACTGTAGTATTCACAGAGCTGTCCAATGTGTTTGTAAACCAACAGATACTTAACCATGATGTTTTATACAAGTTCGTGCCTTGTGGCTAGCTTCACAAAACCCAGGTAAGGTTATTATAATTAGAAGAGCTTAAAATATAATAAATGCATTATAATAAATGAAGGTAGCAGAAGAATATGTCATACAAAAATCAATGTCACACAAAAGTAGCAATAATATATAATCTACAAGCCCTCAAATCACATTGTGGTGCACAAGTATTGTTACACTTTTTAGACCTGACATACTGTAAGTCCGCTTGTAACGGGCATAAGCTCTTGTAATTTTACTCTTCATTTTGTTTTGTGTTGTTTTCTCTGATTTACAAATCAATAACTGATTGCTTATACACTGAGTGAGATTGGATATAGTCAGCACATGTTTGGTGGCTGTTATTTGATATGTTATTTGTTTTCTCTTAGCAACGGCCCCCCGCTAGCTGTAGATGCCTTAACAGTTGATGTTGACATTGCCAATAGGACCTTTGACCAGATGTTAAGAGTCAAATGGATCAGAGATAAGGTAGTTCAAGTTTTAATTATTTTTTTTAGTTTTTAGAGCTCATGATGTGTTCTCCCACTTTAGTCATTATGCCACTTAAAGAGGAGCCCTCACTCTGCAGAGGTAGTGCCTCTGTCCTATGTTCTCACCTTTCTACACCCAACACATACGGGCATATGGTCTATGAATCGGTTACATTATTCTTAACTGCTATTAGGCAGTTCCATGCACAAATCGCTGTTATCTTACTGTTGACTTTGTATCTCGTGTAGGTGAAGTTCTCTAAAATAATGGATCAGATCATAGAGGCAAGAGAGGTCATGAAATCACCAGAGATCTTCATGATTCTTCTTACCTGTCCAATCCTTCAATTGGAAGAGCATGTCATGAACTACGTGGTGCCCCTGGCCATCTGTATAATAGACCTGAACGAGAAGACCTTGGAGATGCTAAGTAAACAATTGTTTATTGTTTTTCCTTAATATTTTATATTGATTTTTAGAGTGGGGGGGCAAGTAACTGCTTACCATAGATTTATTTCAATTTATAAATTATAACATAAACTTCAGCCAAGGTTGTTTTCTTTTTTCTTTTGTTTTGTTTATATTTCCGAATGAACTCTAGCATCTATCTACAGGTTACAGTACAATGCTTTGCAAAATAATGAATCTTGTAGGTCACAATTTTCGGTGAAGAGATTTGATGTAGAGCGGGTTACAGAGCCAACTCGCCTTGAATTATTAGAGTGTGCTGTATAATACTTTCATAATCTAACATGTATAATGTTTTTCATCACATCAGATATTCAACATTGGTGCATATTTTGTTGTGTAAAGAAATATATAGCCTACCCAGTGATGTAAATAGATTTCCAATCGAATGAGTCCCAGGTTGCAGGGAGGGTCTTTTCATTTTATATGGTTATAATGTGTTAATATTCATGGAGGAATGTAGGACTATCTGAAGGTAATGAACATGGTGGATTTATATTACTGCACATGCTGTTTACTGCAAATGCATCCACGATTGTGGATCTATATCACTGAGCATGTGATGTTTTTGTTCTACAGGAGTCTGGTGGGCTTCTCTAGAAGCTGAAAACCTGATGAATGTCATCCTGGTGTTCAAAAAGGCCTTGGCCGTCATGCTGAAAACAGGACTTCTGCACACCAACAATCTAGGGATCAAATACTTGCTAAAAGTTCTCAAACTACTCTACAAAGTCAGTATTTAATTTGAAAACATTCTGTTATTCTGTAAACCAATAATTCTAATTCTTTTTTCCTTTATCAAAAAATATATATCCTCATTTATACGTATTATATATAATACTTTACCATATTATTACTATCGCAATGGTTTATCATACATGTATTATACTGTTCCATTAATATTCTTGTTTTGCATTCTCATACTACAGGCAAACAAAACTGACAACTACCCGAAGGTCCCGCTGAGTACCTTTTATGTGGAGGAAATTGCTGGTAATGTGGATCCATTTGTAGATGCCTTTGCCTGGCGTCAGTGTGCAAGTTGGAAGGTAAGAACATCACTACTAACAATGCCTCTTGATGTTGGGGAAAGACAAAAAGGCACATTATAATATATCAATGGTTAAAATACCTTTTAACTTTGTTCAATTTTTTTTTTTTTAAGGATGAACTGACACCAGCCATCTTTTGTCGCTATGCTTTTCTGCTGAATCCCGGTTGCAAGATTGCAGTCTTCAATATTGATTCGCGCCGATCAATGGTGTATAAGGTATAAAACGCATCAAATATCTTGTCCTGGCCTATGAGCATGACTGATGGCTGTTGGGTCTTAACCTTTTGTATGTAAAGTGTGCTGGCACTATAAAATGCAATTAACCCATTAAGGACAGGAATCCATATTTGGATCCTGTACAGTATGTACAGTATTCAAATATTCAATTTGTTTTCATGCTGATATATAAATATTTAAAGTTTTTCAAAAACCTTAGGTCAGGCCTAAATGGGTTTTAAATTGAACTGCCTGGTGTGAGCTTTGGAATATCAGTGTTTGGAACATTCCTTCATGTTTTGTGTGTCATTGGCCTCTAAAACGTGTCTCAGGTCCATTAGCCTCAGCTTAGCTCATCAGGGTAACCTGTGACTGATGGTATGTGTGCCAGAAACACTGAGGAAGTCTCCAGAAAGGGAGAGATCCACTAACGACCAACGACCTGGCCGCAACCAGCTTGTGATGACTTGCTTACCAATTACAATCAGGTTGCAACCTATGATCTGGTTGTGACTAGTTGCTACCTGGTCGCGACTCGTTGCAAAAGTTAGCGTAGGGGATATGGTACGCATTCGGGTAGGTTAAGTTTTTAGGTTATGTTATGGGTTAGGGCAGCGGTTTGGTTAGGGTTCGGGGGGAGGGCTAATATATTGGTACAGTATATACCATAAGCAACTACTTGCGATCAGAATCTAGTCACAACTAGTAAAAACCTTGTCGTGACCATGTTGCAACCCTGTCGATGGTCACTATTGGCTCTCACTGTCTCTCAAAGTGTCTGTCCCTCTGTAGTCATCAATGCCTCACAGCTGGATAATTAAAGCTTCTGGTGAAGTTTTGCAGGGGGTATTTCCAACTAATGTTTCCATTTTATTATTCTATGTGATTGTGATTTATAGAGCGTACACATTTTGATTGATAAATGGTCTTCGATGTGGCCTGCTGGATCATCACCTGATATCCCAGATGCTACCCCTGCTCCGGACTTGAAGCTGAAGCTGAGACGGTCACACCTGGTAGAGGACACCTTCAAACTACTAGGTTCAGCGGTCTTCAGTGCTTTCCGTGGTGAATTACTGGTAAATAGTTTTGTTTTTTCATATTTGACATGATGACCTGGTAATCTAGAGTTTTCTTAAAGGAACACTTCAGCTCTTTTCAAACAATGGTCATCAATCTAATAGAAACTGTGTGCTTTATATTCCTATAAGGTTGCAATGCTCTAATGGAAGATGTATTTTACAAATCTGTTCAAATTCGAATCTCCCATTTTCATCATTTTATTTTCAGGTCATTAATATAAATTAATATAAATTAATATACTAGTTCTCCCTACTAGCTTCTGAGCCCACCTTATGAACCCCAAACATTAACTTAGTTTAACAAAAAGCCCTCCGCATGGGGGAATTCACAGGACAACAGTGGTCCAGGTGGACAACAACAACGTTATTTCCACAAGCACACAATATTGCAACTTAAACAACTTGTATTTTGGTCATTTATTCATAAAACACACTTTGTACTATAGCCAGCTTACACATGTGCATTGAACTTTTCAATGTCTCAATAATTTTACTGTAGTTATAATACCCCTAAACTGCAGGCGACACGCTTGCATTCTTAGTGTCGGCATCAGGACTTGCACCTGCGACACATTGTAACACAGGATTACTGGGCTAGGTGCTTGAACCAAGCTGAGACTGAGCCATGGTCCTGTCTGTAGACGAGTCTCTCAACTGAACATTAATGAAGACCAATTATATGAATTATATGAACATTATTTGAAGAGTGGTAAAGTGGTCCTTTAACAAATGGTAGACCAAATACTCAAATTGTAGGTAACGATAGAAGATCACCTAAACGCCTTCACTACCAATTTCATAGGTGCAGTTTGAAGAGGACAAGAAGCTGACTGAAGTCAACAGAAGTGACTTTTTCTTCCATATCTTTGATGAGCTGATGGCTCCTGAGTCCCAGATGTTCATGTACAATGAGACCCAGACACTAGCCTGGTTCCCTATCAAGGTAAGACCTGGATGATGACAAATGGACAAATGTTTTTTTTTGTTTTTTAAATTTGCTCCTACTTGTGTTGTATATTCATGTAGTATGTTTGAATATTCACACTGAGGAAAGGCCAACAAGGAGAGCTGGGAGTAGCACTGACTCAAATGTTGAGGTTCTCTCTGGGAGTTACAAGGATGGATAGACCAGAGAGGCCAGACTGAGGTGTTTTGTACATGTACAGAGGAGGGATAGTGAGTATTCAGTAGAAGGTTGTGGTTGGAGGCAAGAGGTGAATCATGCATATGAAAGAAAGAATACATGAAGTTAGGTAGTGTGAGAGAAGAGGAGACAGGGGACAGAGTGAGATGGAGTCAGGTGTTTTCTGTGACTACCCTGAAAGGGAAAAGCGGAAGTATGTAATGTGTGGATATTCTATTAACTCATTAGATTATAGTTTTGTCTGATACTTTGTCTCTAAAAAAGAAAGACGACAACAACAACAACAACAACACTAATTTAATTATGGTCTACATCTACTATTCCAACAGCCCAGAGTTGAAGTGAAGAGCTACTACTACTTTGGGGTTCTTGTTGGCATGGCTCTGTTCAACAACATTCTCATTCACCTGCCTTTCCCATTGGTCCTCTTCAAGAAGCTGCTTTACCTCAAACCCTCATTGGACGACTTGAAGGAGTTTGAACCTGTAGTTGCAGAGTAAGACTGTGTGTGTGTGTGTGTGTGTGTGTGTGTGTGTGTGTGTGTGTGTGTGTGTGTGTGTGTGTGTGTGTGTGTGTGTGTGTGTGTGTGTGTGTGTGTGTGTGTGTGTGTGTGTGTGTGTGTGTGTGTGTGTGTGTGTGTGTGTGTGTGTGTGTGTGTGTGTGTGTGTGTGTGTGTGTGTAAAGGACAACGTTTCATGTGTGCTTTGTTAAATAAACCTCACACACCTGGAACACACCTGGCAACTTGCTATTCATAGCTACAGAGCAGCCATGCTGTTATGGGACTGTGCCTTTTATTGTATCAGTTAGAGGAAGCTTAAACACAGTTTAAATCAATGAAGATAATTTATTGTGCATTCAATAAAAACATTAATGTCATGTCAAGAGGAAAATGTGGCTCTCTATGTAGCAGAGGTAATAATGGACACCTTTTTTTCTGTTTGGACACTTTCTATGCATTCAGGAGTTTGCGTTGCATCTTGGAGGACTACACTGACGATGTCGTTGACAACATGCTGATGACTTTCACAGTAGGTTTACTCGTGAAGTACAGTAAATAGCAGGACGTCTAGGTGATTCTACGAAATGTACACAGAATGGAGATTTCTTTACAATAAGAGGAACTGCTATAATTCACAGATATGTTCATAAGGTCCTTTTTATTCAGTTGGTACAGATGAGCAGTGAGCACACAATGTACAGTACTGGTACATGTTTTGGTGTTAAGCCTTCATCACTTGTGTGGTAAATGATTGGAATAATGCATTGATAACTTTACATTGGGAAGATATGGTATACCTTTGTGCATTTTCTCTAACGTGCAGGTGAAAATCCTTTTTTTTTTGGCCTAACTAATCATTTTATTCCATAGGTTCCGTGGGATGGCAGTAATGTTGAACTTGATCCGAAACTAAAAGGAAAGCCTGTCACAAATTCAAACAAGTATGTATAAAATATGTGATTACCTTAATGCTCATTCCAGATTTTCTTTCATTTTTACAACTCATAGTTTCAGCATTTTCTGATTGTCTGCTACAACATGTGGGCATATGTAAGTTTACTGACATCTTCCCCTTTCTCTGCGCATATATGGCATGGTATATACGGTAATATACCAACTGACTTATTGAAGGCATGGTATGGCACGGCACATAATGTATACAGAGGGTAGTAGCATATACTGTACAGTGTACACTGTATACAGTATATTATGTATGCAGAGAACTACAGGAATTAATAAGTACATCATTTCATTTGAATGAGTATACACATTAGGACTGCCTGCTCATATTCATTTGTCTGTCAAGGATTTCATCAACTAATCAGTGTGGTGATGTACTGTAACTACTGGCCAACTAAGAATTTCTGTTGTCACAGCAGATGTCCTTGTGCACTCTCAGAGTAGCAGCTTAGCTCTCAATACTCACTGTATGTTATTCTGGATCCCTTGATTTTTGATTAATTTAAATCTATGTCTGCTGTTTACTAGGAAGGAGTTTGTTGACGCTTTTGTCAACTACACATTCAACATATCTGTGGCACAAATCTTTGAGGAGTTCAAGCGGGGCTACTACAAGGTTTGTGACAGAGATGTTGTGGAATTATTCCAACCAGATGAGTTACAAGCAGTGATGGTGGGACACGATGCATACGACTGGCATGTATTGAAGAAGGTTAGTTTGAAAACAGTTTTTGCCTTTTTTGTGTCTGGAAAAAGTATAAAAGAGAGGTAATTGTGATATTTTGTGCCCTCTGGTGGTTACATTGGTACCTTGGTGAGAATGGCTTGACTTCATATAGATTTAGATGTAGAATTATGTCAGACTGACAATGTTGGATTAAACATTAGATGGCAGTATAATTTCCTGTAATTCCATCTAGACCACGGAGTATGAGGGAGAATATCACTCCAAGCATCCCAACATCATTACATTCTGGGAGGTGTTTGAAGAACTGACAGAAGATCAAAAGAAAGGCTTCCTTTGTAAGTATAATTTAGCTTGTACTTTTAATTCACTTTGAACAAGTGTAATCGTCACATTTAAAAGTAAGGTCCATTTCCTCTTATTACATCTTAGTTTTCCAACATATTTCTTTTTGAATTTAATAGATATTGATTGGCCAGCATGGGGCTGGCACTCACAAATGATAATCCATAATATTTCCCAGTAATGCATGCATTTATATTAGACTTTCATCCATAAATGTTTGTTTACTTACAAATACCTACTTGTAATGTTAAATCAGTGATCTAAAAATGTTAATTGAAACTTACAAAGCCAAATTGGACCAAATGCATCTGTTCATATCTCCTTCCAACAAAACAGTTTTAAGGCCATCCACAGCAATGCAAATCATTGCAACTGCCATTGGGTTGCAAGTAGTTTCAAGCAACTTTGCCAATAGTTTCATTGTTGCAGTTTTGCCTTCAGATGTTGAATTATGTGATATTCTATTCAACTGTGTGTTCCCAGTGTTTGTTACAGGTTGTGACCGTGTACCCATCATGGGAATGGACCAGATTAAGATGACAATTGCGGTCCGGCCCCAGTCCTTTGAACTACATTTCCCAGAATCAGTTCCCTGTGATTCCCGGTTGCTGCTGCCCATCTACCAGAGATACCCAGTCAAGCGAACACTCCATAACAGACTTATGGTAGCAATCAACCATAAGCGACGCTTATGGATGGAATGATTCCATGTAGAATAAGTCAAATCTCAACCACAGTAAATAAGAAAAAACACTATCATAAAAGCTACAGGCGTCATTCTAAACTTCGTTTGAATTTCCATAATTCAACCTATAACTAAATAAATAATCTGTATGCAGGCAAGAAAGGAGTTGTAGCAGAAATTCTAAACATGTCTGATTTGCTGGGGTTCTCTACACTTTTTTAAAGAGATTAGACATTGTCATTCAGTCAGAGACAGAATATATCTTTTAGTTATTTTATGTAACATTCTGCATTTACTTTGGTTTGGGGATTTGGTTGGGGAGCAAATATTTTTCTAATTTACTTTTTATCATGTACAGGTACACTACATTGACCCATGTTCATTTTTTAAATGTATATTATACTTTGAAATAAAATGAGAGTAAAACAAAAAAAAAATGGATAGCCTATTCTTTATTGTTGTGCCTAATTTCTGACACCTTAAGTAGGCCAAGTCAGACAATGCACTGACTTGGCCCATGGCTGGGAGATGGATTGTTATGGTGCACCACACACACCCTATGTTTCCCAGTACTACAGAACACAGAGGTGGTAAGTTTGCCCTGAATTGCTGAGGTATTTTAAGGACATGAGTGAGCACAAACACTGGTACTAAAACTTGACATAAATGACGTCCCATTTAAAATATTAAATAAAGTTAATAATAGGTTGGTTAAAGATAAATCAAACATTACATTTTTTATATAAATACGGTAAATACACATGCATCTAGGTTAAAAAGGGAAAAAAAGAAATTACAGAAAATTAGATTAAAAAAATAAACATGAAAGAAGCACTCAATCCGGGTTCAAAATAATAGTTTATTAATAAATCATGTCCTACCCCTTTGTATAACTCCAAATAGGCCTACTGTACAATATAAGATGGATGCAGGGTGGGTAAATGTGAGAATATTGAGTAAGTTTGATGCAGTATTCATCCGATTGATCCAATCATATATTTCTAACATGGTTATATGAATATGGCAACTGCAATTTCAGTCGTATTTGCGTACTGTTTTAAATTCGTGGTTGGCCAGTGGAGTGGACAGCTTTTTAAAAACTTGCCTGGTTTAGTTGATAATGGATTAAGATGAGTATTATCTCCTTGAGCTGCTGGGGGTACTTGCCCTCTGCTTGCTCGCTCTGCTCGCGCAAAATGCAGTGCAGTTCCAGTTAAAGGGGAATTCCACCCATTTTCATTTTTTTTTCTGAGAGGGTACAAACAGAACCAAATGGACCCTATGGACCCTAGCGGGTCCATTTGGATCAAAAAAGGGGTCTGAAAGAAAAATCATTAACATGGTGAAATACATCTTATACTGTACTGGTAATGTCGTCAGATGTATTTCACCGATTTTTTTATCATGTCCACACAGCATCTATTAATGGAATATTAATATGTTGAAAATGGGTGGAGTTCCCCTTTAAATATGCACTTATAATACCACGCCCGAAATATAATATTGAATGTGGCTAATTCATCTGGGGGAAAACCGTATAGCCCCTGGCTTCATTCAGACTGCAGAGCAAATGAAACCTGAGGAGTTGAGAGTCATCGGGTTCCCTGGATACAGTCACAACAACATACACATGTATGCAGCTCCACCCACTCGCCTGTGGACTCCACCTGCTCCCACTGTGACACGCACGACGCGTCACGCGTGTGACACGGCACAAACATGGCGGAAACCCTGACCAAATCAACGATTATGAAGCTCGGTTCCTTCGTTTAATGGATCTCGGTCAGCGGAGAATTTCACAGACACAAAAATGGGAGCGTGAAGAACAGATTAGCCGGTTGTTCCCGTCATGGCTCTCCTAGACGTCACATGATAACAGATGAGATCGACATCACACCAGACTGTTTGTTTTCCCTACACAAACATCACCCGGAGGTATGATGATCACTGTCCGGGTCGGGATGTCCCGAGTCCCGACATATATCTATACCGTGCTGCAATATTCACCACAACTGTAATAATGCGTTTTTGCAATTGCATAGACAACAGCGACGATGACAATTACCGTGTTGTGTTCACTGACTGCTGCGGGCCAGCTACTGAACAGGGACGTGCACATGTAGACCTCAAAGGGGGCCAGGCTAGCCCCTTTCACCCTTCTGTGAAACAACCGCCCAGACCACGAATGCGGAATTTTTACTAGGTCCTTCTGGAAGGCAGCAATATCATTCAGGGGAATAGATTTTTCCCGAAGTCTCCCGAACTTGGAATCATTCAAATACATACAGTACATTGCTGTACATTACACCATATCTCCATTAGATAAAGAGTGCTGTGATGCGCCCTTAAAATAACAGATCTACAAGCTCTCAACGCGTCACAGTTTGCAGTTTACAGTTTGCCAAAACCAAACGTGCCCTCTTCCGGTTTTCACCCCTGCCCCTCTAACACTATCTGCACGCCCCTGTTGCCTGAAATAATTGCACCCCTATCCCCATAGGCGCGCGTGCACGAATTGTGTGCGTGATCTAGGTCGTGCGCGTCCGCGTTCAATTTCAAGGTGGTGACATCACATGTGATCATATAATAACCCATAATGGCTTTTTGTCTGTCCCACCTGTCAGTCTCCTGACAGTCACACTACTGGTCTCGCCCGTAGATAAAGAGTGTTGTAAAAAGACTCGTTGTGAAACACTGATCTCTGCCCCTTACACCAAAGACTGACATTCACTATAGTGTGTGGAAATATAGAGTAGGCTTTTTTAGGCCTGTTGGTGGTGTAATAGGTGTTGTAACTGACTGAAAGTTAGCTAATGGAATACAACCACCCTAACAACTACTATCTGTACGAATTAGCCCGCTGGACCTTGCACAAGTAAACAGAGCTACAACATTTAAACGGACCTCAAATCTGAGTTTATTTTCCTGCATACTATCCCACCGAGCACTAGATCTAAAAATGCAAGGTTTTTTTGGAGATCTAATCTCAGATTAGACATTTATTTGCGGTTGGTTAAATGTCACAACCACTAATCAGCCTCTAATCTAAGATTAGACCTCTAAAAACGTTAATATTTAGACATAATTATAATTAGTGCTCACTCAATGGGATTTAAATAGTAGAGGAAAAATGCTGCGGTGGTTATAACAATTCAACGTGATATAGCTGGTTACAAAATGCACTGTACGCCCTCTCCAACTGTGTATAGTTTATTTTACTGTCAATAAGCTCCTTTGGAAAAAAATGTAGCTATGCATATGTTGTTATTGTTGTTGTTGGTATTACCCTATTGGCCTGAATATAAGACTATGCTTTTTTTCCCAATGGAAATATCCCAAAAATGAAGTCGTCTTATATTCAGGGCTATACTATTTGACATTCAATGTTCTTTTTCCTGTAAATGGGTCTTGAAAAATGAGGGTCGTCTTATAAACGAGTCGTCTTATATTCGGGACAATATGGTATTATTATTATATAAATTGCATTTAAACCAAAAAACCCCAGTACATCCTCTATGTTGGTGGGCCTACAGTATGTCTAATACTAAACCAAATCCCCATCTACAGGTAGATGAGTCTACCAAGCTCTTATCCAAGACTCAGTCATCAGGTCACCTTGGTTCCAGGCACTCATCTGCAGGTCATCAGCAGGCTTGACAGTGACTGCAACTCACTTCTTGCTGGTCAACCATCCATTCTGTGTCTTTTTTTAAATACTGGTTGTGACCTGGGCAATGGCTTAATCCCATATATTAACGCATTTATGATTGCAAAACATTTAATAAAAATGCTCTCCCAGTTTTAGCAACAAGAACACCAAAAGAGGTTCCACAAAGGGTTTCCTACACAGAATATAAACTGGTAAATTATGCAAATACTGAAGTCTCATATATGCCGAAAGCTCATCTTCTCTTGTTCTGTGCTGTAATTTGCCAATTAGAAGTATTCAACAAAGCTGCCTGAGGCAAAAATGCGCCTCAGTGCCTTACAACCTTGATGGATTGAACTTTTGATTGTGATTGATGAGTGATCATCAATTGTTGGAAACAAATTCATTTATTTATTTCCTTTTTTTTCTTTTAGGTAACCATAAGCCTCTCCGTGAGGCTTTTCCTTCGTGCATATTCAAATCTTCCCTGCCGAAGATGTCCTTGCATCCCGCAAACCCCTCTACTTCACTGGCTCGTCCCGGGGCTCTGGACTCTCTCTCCGTCTCATCCCTGCTCTCTAAGGATTTTGACGACGACGGTGGCGAGGAGGAGGATCTTGGGGACCTGGAGGTGAACCCGTATGATGGCCTGCCCTTTTCCTCGCGTTATTATGCCTTGTCGGAAGAGAGGCAGCGGCTGCCCGTATCGAAGCTTAAGCGCAGCCTGCTAGAGCACCTGGAGGACCACAGTATGGTGCTTCTCAGTGCACCCAGCGGTGTTGGCAAGAGCACCCAGGTAGGATGGTGTTTGTGTGGTGAATGCGTGCTGGCCTCTTTTACATTCAGGTTGAACTAATGGCTCCCTCCGCTTCCTGCAGGTGCCCCAATGGTGTGTAGAGTATGCATTGTCCCACGAGTTCTCCCACGGGCTGGTGTGCTGCTCTCAACCACATTCCGTAGCGGCCGTGAGCTTGGCGCTGCGGGTGGCTGACGAGATGGACCTGAGCCTGGGTTTGGAGGTGGGATACAGGGTTCCACATGACGACAGCTGTACACCAGATACTCTGCTCAGGTTTGGAAGATACTGAATCCTTTGGCACACAGCCGCAGATCAGTGTTAAAGGAACAATCCAACTATATAACATTTTGATGACGCCTTCATTCGACAAACTGCTTTAAAAACAATAACTATGAATGATTAAATTTAAGATTAAATTGTATTCATACTAGGGGCGGGACAGATTGGTATAGTGTGTCAATGAGTTCGTTTTCTTAAATAAAATTTACCATCATCCACTGGGTTAACTAAAGCCATCTGATTGGCGGGACTGCCCTTAGATCCGAAGTCACAGAGTTTCTAATCCCATTACTCTGAACATGTGCTAGAATCAGCATGACAGTTGGCCGCCTCGTTTTAAGTCGTGTGTCCACACTAGAACATTGTTATGTCGAGGGTGAGGTAGGTTGGATCAATTGCAGGTTGAAATTCGTCCATTGAAAAAGATTCTGTAATTATTAATTAATCTCTATTAATCAGTTAAATTCCCAGCCCTAATTCATACCCATTCTTTCTTTTCTTAAGTCTCAAATTCTGCATTTCTAAAACCAGGCACTTGAGTTTTTTTGCGAACCAATCAGGGACGTGCCAGCCCTACGGTATACATTATTTTCTTTCTTTATTATATTTATTATAGACTATTTCTCCTCTTTGGTTTGCACTCAGGTTTGTCAAAGACTCTCTTCTGTTGGAGGAGATGATGTCAGATCCACTCCTGCGGCAGTACGGTGTGCTGGTGCTGGATGAACTTCAGGAGCGCACCGTACCCACCGACGTCCTCCTCGGCCTGCTGTGTGACGTCTGCAGTCAGAGGCCACACAACCTCCGCGTGGTCCTGCTCAGCCACCCCACTCTGGTGCCCCGCCTCACCACGTTCCTGGGGCCGGACGTCCCTGTCCTCACACTGGACACTATAAGCACTGAGTTGCTTGACACGGACCAGGTCGGGGAGGTGGACACAGGGACCACAGAAAGGACACTAAGGGGGTCACATGAGGTGGAGATAGTTTACCGCGAGCCGCCACAGGGGAGAGAACCTGTGGTTGCAGCCTGTCTCACTGTGCTGGATCTGCACCGCAGGGGCGATGCAGGAGACGTGATGGTGTTCCTGGCAAGCACACAGGTACTGTACAATGACAAGATTTGAAGAAAACATTTCTGTTTTTTAAATAGCCGATCTACAAGCTCATTATGTGGGTCCATTGTGAGCTTGTAGCCTGACATAATTAAGAAATGTTTTGTGGTTAAGTTTGGATTGATTTGAAAAGTGTATTTATTAAATGTATTCATTTAAATGCCCATCACTGTACAGTGATACATGCATTTTGAAGAATATGAACAAATATATTCATTTAGGACGTATGATGTATATCTTTGAGTAGGCACTGAAAATAGATTGATACTGGACTGGTCAACATGGCCGTGTAGTGCACAAAGTTGTGAATCTGTAAGTTTGCTCTTTTCTGCTATTATAGACTAAAATTAGTGTTTAGGGTAGTAATGGAATAATACGAATATAGTTTAACATGGTTGTGATATTATCCTAATATCGTATTATCATATCATCGTACATTAGTTGATTTAGTTCTGATATTGTTGAGTTACTGTTCCTGGATGATTTTTTTTTTTCTGTGGAATCTTTAATTCAAATTCAGGTATAAGTAAAACCTCTTCAATGATGCCTCTTCATATGTTTCTTTTTACCACCAGCAAATAGAAGAATGTGGTTTACTGTTAGAGAAGGAGTCAGTAGCACTAAGTCCTCACCTGGGTCCATTGAAGATCATACCCCTCCATGGTGGCCTGGGCGCTGCAACCCAGCGAGTCTATGAGCTGGAGCCTGGTGCCGACCTTGCAGAGTCTGATGCTGGTAAAGACCCAGCAGGATCGGGGGTTAGACGGAGAGTCATTCTCTCAGACACCCTGGCTGAGGCGTCTTTCTCTCTGACGGGTATCCGCTACGTAATAGACACTGGCCTTCAGCTCAGAACGGTGACTTTTTCTATATCAATAACCATAGTCAATTTTATCGCAATATAATATTTTTCTCCCTATGGTTGAAGTCAGATAAAAAATGACTTCTTATCTATGTGTTTGTATAGGTTTACAATCCTCAAATAAGAGCAAATTCCCAGGTACTGCAGCCTATCAGCAAGCACCAGGCAGACATCCGCACTCAGAGGGTAAACAGTTCTCTACCAGGTATGCCAGAATTTGGAATGTGTTCATAATCATCTTAATTATTTATTATTAATTATCAATTTTTATTATATTAGGGCCCGAGCACCACAAAGCAAGTGCAAAGCCCTATTGTTTTCGCAATGTTTATTACTCTTCTTCTTTCTTAACCGAAATAAATCACGTTTTTGGGCCGCATATACTGTACTAGTGGATGAAATTTACATATGGTGCTATTGTTAAAAGGGGCGTGGCCTAATTGTGCAAAAGTGCCCCCTAGAATATTTCGTGCCTCAAGCCCGCCACACAGTTTGACGTACATGCACGAAATTCGGCACACACCTGTATCATGCAACTTAAAAAAAAGTCTGTTGGTGCTGTGTCTGAAACTGAACAGGAAGTCGGTTATTTCAAAATAAATGTTGCGTTTTGGTGCAATTTAGCCCATTTCCACATTTTGGCGTACTCCTCGGAGTAGGAAGGAAGAAATTGCCCAGCATGCAGAAAAGACGTTGACAATGAAAAGTTATCAAAATCGTGAGTTTTCATAAAACGGTGTGACAATGGCGGAGCGCCAAACTTCGCCGCCAAACAGGAAGTGGCACTTGCATCTGATTGGTCAATACTATTTTCTGCCATAACTCCTCAATGCTATGTCAAAGACACACAAGGGTGGTAACATCGGACTCGGGTTTTGAGTCCTTGACATTCAGTGGTGTAACTTAGCCGCGTCCTCTATTCTGATTGGCCAATATTTGCCTGAATCTTGCATGATCGAGGGCCCGTTGATCGCTGCTTGCAGCTTTAATTATTATTATTTTAAGATTCATTTGTATGCCTTTATTCATAGGATAGTAGACTGAAAACTTGCACAAAAATTGCACTAAAACTATGTTGTTGTTTTTTTCAGTAGAAATATCCTATCCTTTGACATTCAATGTTATTTTGGGCTTGTCTTATCAGAGTCATCTTATATTCATGACAATGCGGTACTTCACCTGCATTTAACTTGCATTGAAGTGAGAGCAAGAGAGGATTTTCAAAAATGAAAATAGTTTTTAAACAAATCTGTTTATCTGTGTGTTAGTACACACTAACGTTGCCTCTATTACCTCTACTGAAACAATGCAATTCATTATTAAACACTATCCTGAAATGGTAGTCCTACTTATCATTGGTATTCACATCACCTTTTTGTCTTTGTCTATTTGCCCATTTAATTGCACAACATAATTTCACTTTGGAATTTGGAAATGAAGTGTAACAGCTACAATACAGGTGTTCCCAGAGGTGTCAAGCCCGAATTACATATTTACGTACATACAGTACTCATGTGCACTGCTTTGTGAGGTGTGCTCTGTATAGCTGCATAAAATATAATCATTAAACTCATAAGGTTCAGTTCAACTGAGAGTGTAGAAAGGGGCCTTTAGGTTCAATTACCATGCTGGATTTAGTCTAATACCACTCTCCTTTATGTACGTTCTTCAGGCCTGTGTTTCCGCCTATACCCCAAGTCACTGTATGAGGAGGGAATGAAGGAAGCTCGCTGTCCAGGTGTGACAGAGGAGAACCTCAGCCACCTAGTGCTGCTGCTCAAGAGGCTGGACATTGCAGACATGGGACAGTGCAAGTTCCTGGACAGACCAGGTACCTTTATGTTACCACTTTTGTTTAAAATTCATTCAAATTAAGCCTCACTCTCTTCAGCAATGGTCTGTAAAGTTGACTACACCACTGTTTCTCAGCGTGCATGTGTGCGTGCGTGTGTATGTGTAAATGAAGCCTGACATTGACTCATGGTACTTGATTTTATTCACTCAATTATAATGAAAATAATATATCAAGTGTAATCCTCCATTGCTTGCCAACTGTTAAATAACTGGGGGTTACGAACGTAACCAAGGTTTTGTAACAAGCGAGCAAACTGCTCACTATGGGAGTTTGCGCCCCCAGGCGGAAACACAGAAGCACTTTCATTATAAGCTCACAGACTACGGACTGGGGCTTTAAGACTTAAGCATCAAGCCAGCACCGCCCCCCCAGGCGAGCGCTTAAATAGGTGTGATGCCTTCAGTCTTTATCAGACAATTCGCTCTTCTCCCGCAGCACTCAGCTACAAGAAGGGGAGCTCGGTGAGCAGTTTGCTCGCTTGTTACAAAACCTTGGTTACGTTCGTAACCCCCAGTTTTGTTAACTGCGCTCCGCAAACTGCTCACTATGGGAGACATAATTAACTCCCTTATTGTCCGACGAAGCCCCCACCCACAGGGTTTCGGTCCTCGCCCATGAGCACGAGGGCCACAGTAAGTCCCAAGAACACTGTATGCCCCCTATGTGATTATGTATTACATTAATTGGACAACAGACCAGGTCTGCCAATCCACCAACCAAGGGCCGACAGCCCCATGGGGACCCACATTCCCAAGGAATCGGATCCACTTCACCTGGAAGCCACGCCAAGGACCGCACGCGCCACCGGCGCCGCCGTCACATCCAGTCTATAAAACGTGGCAAATGTTGAAGGCGATGCCCAGCTCGCAGCAGAGCATACATCCTGAATAGAGACCCCTCTACAGAAGGCCCAGGATGCCGCCACGCCTCTAGTCGAGTGCGCCCTCAACCCTACGGGAGGCGCTAAACCCCTACTAGTATAGGCCCGCTCAATGGCCTCCACAATCCACTGCGAAAGCCTGATCTTAGAGATCGGACGCCCCGCAGCCTTGGGATCCCAGGAGACAAACAGCTGGGAGGCCTTCCTGACCGCTTCAGTCCTGTCCAAATACACCCTCAACGCCCTCACAGGGCAGAGGCAGTGCCCCCTCCTGTCCTCCTCAGAGACGAAGGGAGGCGGACAGAAAGCCGCCAACTCCACTGGGACAGGAGCAACTAAGCGGTTTTTGGGCAAAAACGCCGGGTTAGTCTTCAAGACCACCTTGGCGTCGCCATTAAACCTCATGCATTCAGGACTCACCGAAAAAGCATGAATATCGCTGACCCTCTTGGTCGTTACCAGGGCCAACAACAGCGCCGTCTTCAACGACAGGAGCTTCACGTCGATGCCCTCCAAGGGCTCAAACGGTGGCTGGGACAAAGCATCCAACACCAAGGCCAGGTCCCACGAGGGAACCAAGGGCTTAGAAACTGGATGGAGGTGCCTAGCGCCCTTCATAAACTGGCGGACCAGCGGGTGCTGACCGACCGGTTTGTCCCTAAAGCCAATGTGACAAGCGGTAATGGCAGCCAAATACACTTTAACAGTGCTGAACGCTCTGCCTTTATCCAGCAGATCCTGGAGGAAAGACAGAACCACTCCCACCGATGCCTGAAACGGGATTATTTGATCTGGTGCACACCAGTCTTCAAACACTCGCCATTTCACATCATAAGCATCCCTTGTCGACTGCGCCCTCGCACACTGAATGGTGTCGATGACGTTCTGGGGAAGACCCTCCGTGCCGAGATTTATCCTCTCACGGGCCAGGCCCAGAGGTCTAGATCTTCCGGCCGAGGATGGAATATCTCGCCCCTGGCTTGAGACAGAAGGTCCCTGCGCAGCGGGAGCTTCCATGGCTGGTCGAACAAGAGAGGAACTATCTCCGACCTCCAGCAGCCCCATGCCGGAGCCACTAGGATCAGTGACAGGTGCTGCGTTCTGACTCTCTCCAACGTGGGGAGAATGAGAGACAGGGGGGGAAATGCGTAAAGAAGGCCCGGGGCCCAAGAATGCGCCAGGGCATCCAGGCCTAGTGGAGTCGGTTCTGACATCGAGAAGAACAGTGGACACTTGCTGTTCTCCTCCGATGCGAACAAGTCCACCCGAGGCCTGCCGAACCTCTGCCAAATCTGGTTGGCCACAGCCTGGTTCAGTGACCAAGCGGCATAGAGGTAACGGCCCCTGGATAACAGGTCCGCCCCTGTGTTCTGGAGACCCGGAACATGAACGGCTCTGACTGACAAGAGGTGCTTGTCGCACCACAATGTCAGTTTGTGCGCCAGCACATGCAGTTTGGCGGACCGTAGGCCGCCCTGCTTGTTGATGTAGCACATTGTTGTTGTGTTGTCCGTCCTGATTAGAACGTGACAACCGCCGATGAACTGCTTGAAGTGCTGCAGGGCCAGCATCACAGCCATCAACTCCAAGTAATTTATGTGGGCCGACTTCAACCTGTCGCACCACACACCCCTGGCTACCCTGCCCTCGTGAGTGGCGCCCCACCCAGAGAGGCTGGCGTCGGTCGTGACAACCTTCCTGGACAGCACCATTCCCATGGTCACGCCCTCGGAGAGGAAGTGAACATCTCTCCATTGCCGTAGTGCCTTGACGCACGTCCCCGACACATCCACCAGACGATGACGATGGTGTTGTTTCACACCCAGTGACCGCATCCATCTCTGAAACGGTCTCATGTACAGTCTGCCTAACCGAATAACGGATATTGCAGACGCCATGAGGCCTACCATTCTTTGGCACGTTAGAAACGGAAGTCTGCAGCCCGGTCGAAACATCGCCACACACGCCTGCAAGGAGCCGACTCTCTCCTGAGATAGTCGTGCTACAAAGGACGAGGCGTTCAGCGTCATGCCTATGTAATCTATCGATTGCGTTGGCACCAGCACGCTCTTGGCATAATTGATGCTGAACCCGAGGGACGCAACGTGATCTACCACCCATTGAGTGTGTAGTCGCGACGTCGCCTCCGACCCGGCAAAAATCAGCCAGTCGTCCACATACATCGCTATCCGCACGCCCCGTTGTCGTAGCGGTGCGACGGCAGCTTGTGAACACTTGATGAAAGTCCTCGGACTCAGCGATAACCCAAACGGGAGGACCAGATATTCGTATATCTGCCCCTTGAAGCCGAACCGCAGGAACTTCCTGTGGGGTGGATAAATGGGAATGTGGAAATACGCGTCCCTGAGATCGAGAGTTGTATACCAGTCGCCTCGGCGCATCATGCGCAGCAGAGCCTTGCTCGTGAGCATTTTGAAACGATAGGTTTTCAAATGGCTGTTCAGAGCCCGTAGGTCTAGAATGGGACGCATGCCCCCCCCCTTTTTCCTCACGAGGAAGTAACGGGAGTAGAACCCGGTATCGCTCTGCTCTGGAGGCACCACCCGTATAGCCCTCTTGTCTAACAGAGACGCGATCTCGTCCTGTAGGACCTGGGCTGCCTGACCGCTCGCCTGAGAGAACAGAACTGTCCCACAGGCAGGGGGTCTTCTGGCAAATTGTAGCTTGTAGCCCTTCGAGACGGTGTTCAACACCCAAGGATGAGCACCGGTTTCTCTCCAGGCCTGAAGACGCAACGCCAACGGAGGCAGAGCTAACTCTACAGCGTTTGGCGGTGGAGCAGCGCCCGATGCGGTCAGAATCAGGGCCTGAGGCCTCTGTTCCAGAAATTGGACCTGGGGCTCCAGCGTTGGGTCTACAGAAGCTACGCTTGAATGTTGGCCGATCGCCACGGGCTGCAGCAGCGGCCCGGGCGGTGGGCCCGTCCCTTTGGAGTTCAAATAACGTTTCAACACACTGGTTTTCTGCACAGAACACATTTTTATTGAAACATTTGGCAGTGGGAAAGAAGGACCTTCTGTTAATGAACAAACACGAGTCCGTTTCACTTCCAGCTGCGGAGCGTCGTGCCTGAAGCCCGTGGCCACTAGGCATCGCTTCCTCGAACATCCGGGACTGTGGGGGCGGTGTCCGTCGCCACCCTGGGAGGTCGGAGGGCTACTTAGCCTGCCCGCCCCCCTGGCCTCCCTTCTTGGGGCCTTTGTTGGGGCCACCAGCAGGGGAGGTGGAGGGGCGCCTGTGCCCTCCACTCTTGCTGCTGCTGCTGCGGCGGGGCGGGCGGGAGCGGGAAGCAGAGCCTCCTGCCTGTTGGGCCGCACTCTTGTTGGGGGCCTTGAAGTCACTCTTTCCAGGGCCATGGGCAGCATGTCCCTTGGGGCCACTGAATGGCGGCTTATATGGTTGCTTGGGGCGGGCTCCCGTTGGGGGGAGACAGGCCCCGAGGACCTCGGAGTCCGTCTTCGTCTTGCCGTCCCGAGAGCGCATCTCCTCAATCATGGAGGAGAAGAGCGTCGGAGTGGAGACCTTCTCATCCAGCGGGGACCGGGACAACGCAGGACGTAGTTCCAGCCATCGCGCCCTCTCCAGGACCACAATCTTTGCCATGGTCCGGCCAACCATCTCTGACCCGGCGACGGAGAGGCGGAGAAGCTCCAGGTGTATACGGGACAGTTCAGCCACGTGCTCGGGCTTGGGCTGGGCGCCAGCAGCCACGAGCACCTCGGAGACGGAGGCCAGCAGCATGGTGGTGGCATTGAGTGCCCTGGCTGCTGTGGCGGCACATTTATAGGCTGCCCTGGCCGTCTTGGAGTCGTCCTTCCTGGGGACGTCGGCGAACTCCGGGTCCTTGGTGTAGGCATTCGGGTTGGAGCCGGTCAAGTAACCCGCAAAGGACTTATCCATTGGCGGGAGACTGTCCATGCCCAACTCGTGCTGCTTGGCGCAGTCGTACACCTTAAGGTCGGCACCGAGAGAGCTGGTGGCTGAGTGTGGCCTGTCCCAGCATGCCGTGAGGGCTTCAAGGAAGCCCTCGTGGACAGGCAACTCAATCTTGGTGCGTGGTTTCTCCTGAACACCCTTGCACGTACGGAGAAACGCACTGTAGATATCGACCTTGGACTTTAAAGGGGCAGGGGCGGTGGGCCAGGAGAGGCCACACCGCCCTGCCGCCTTCTTGTAGACGTCCACGATGTCCGTGTCGTCAAAAGGTTGGGGCGAAGCAGCTGCAGCAGGGGCCACAGGGACCACTGAAGCACCCTGGGCCGCCTGGACGGGAGGAGCCACCACCTCACGGTCTGCTGGAGCTGCTACGTCGGCTTCTGGGGCTCGAACCAGGGCCGCTTGTGCCGCTGCAGCCACCGAAGCCTGAGAGAGAGCTGCTGGCCGGGCTAAAGGCTCCGCCTCGCCATCACTCTCACGTGCGCTGCTGTCTTCATCCTCCCCGGACCTCTCGTCGTCGTCGTCGTCGTCGTCGTCGTCCGAGTCGTCTGAATCGCGCCGGTCCTCGTCACCGCCAGACACCTCCATGGCTTCACCCTCTGCGAAGACCTGGACATCTGGTGCATCGGGCAACGGGACCTCGTTGTCGGGGTCGTAACGCTTGACACCACGACTCACCACTTCTTCCCAAGCCTCCACCGCAGCACCTGCAGCCGCAGCCACAGCCGCCGCCGCCTCCTCTGCAGTGGCGGCGTTGGCGAAGGAGCTTGGGGAATAATGGTTGGGGTCAGCTTGCTCCGCGTCAGCACCATCTCGCTGACGCCCTGCTTCATCCATCCGATGCCTCAAGAACTGTTCCTCCCGATAGGCCCGATGTGCACGCTTCAGCCTAACCTCCCTCTCAGCCTTGCTGAGGGTGGCACAGGGGGCGCACTTATCGGGCCGATCAGAACAATACACCGCATGGTAGTATCCAAGACAATAGATACACTCCACATGGGTGTCATGGGGGTCCAGAACTGCTTGGCATGAAGTGCAGCGCCTCTGGGGGGACTGCGGGTTGGACGCCTTGAGACGTTCCCGCCGACGGCGTCGGGCCTGGGTTTTAGTCTCAGGTGCCATGTCTGAAGAGGGAATGAAGCAAGAGAGCAAAATTACAGGGCTGTAGTTACTCACGTAACTCAGGTTACGCCGTAACCTAGCCACTAATAACCACTGCGTCGATAGCCACGTGCGTTGAAAGCCACATGCGTCGGGGCCGAAAGCCACCACAATCAACACTCAGTGGTAAGGCACGGGCCGTGCCGCAGCAGCAGCGCCGGCCACGTGCGAGCTCGCGGGGCTATTAACAAGCCACCCACGATGGAGCCGGGTAACGTGGGAACTATTGCTGGCCGCCGGCCGCGCAAAGACGTCACGTTAATGTCCGACGGGTCGCGTGGAAACCAACCGGCCGAGGGCCACGTTAGCACGCCACGCCAGTAGCTAACGTCGGCGAGGTCGCTAATAAACGTGAAAACCAACCGGCTTACAGCC
Source organism: Benthosema pterotum (assembly GCA_039105355.1). Taxonomy (NCBI): domain Eukaryota; kingdom Metazoa; phylum Chordata; class Actinopteri; order Myctophiformes; family Myctophidae; genus Benthosema; species Benthosema pterotum. The sequence goes on from CM076977.1 coordinate 31,560,428, forward strand.
GCGCTAGATTACCACGCTGATAGTAACACAATGAGGCCGAGTATATAGGGCCGAGTGGCCGCTTGCTACTTAAAGGAGAACACTCACCGTGTCTCAGTTGAAAAGTTGCGGGGTTGAAGCAACAGACAGGCGGGCTCCGCGGTACCGAGAGGACTCGTCCTAATGGAGCGAAATCAACGCCGTCCAGCTTCGTCACCTGCGTGCTGTGTTCCACTCGTGAGAAGAGCGAAAATGATAAAGACTGAAGGCATCACACCTATTTAAGCGCTCGCCTGGGGGGGCGGTGCTGGCTTGATGCTTAAGTCTTAAAGCCCCAGTCCGTAGTCTGTGAGCTTATAATGAAAGTGCTTCTGTGTTTCCGCCTGGGGGCGCAAACTCCCATAGTGAGCAGTTTGCGGAGCGCAGTTAACATAACATATATTTGTTGTATGTCTAGATCCTGAGGCTCTAATGCAGGCTCTGGAGGACCTCGATTATCTTGCAGCTCTGGATGATGATGGGAATCTGTCAGAGGTGGGGATCATCATGTCGGAGCTTCCGTTAGCGCCCCCTCTGGCTAAGGCCGTTATTGCTGCCTGCGAGTACGACTGTGTGGATGAACTGCTGACCATTGCTGCCATGCTAACAGGTAACACAATATAAATTCCCATCAGATAAATATGCCATGCCACACTAGAGCGTTGCTGTTGTGCTGTAACCATGATGGCTGTGATATAACTGAAATAACTTGGTTACACCCCATGTACTCAATGAATGCCTCTTGTCCAGTCAATTGACATGGTCAGTGATATGGATTCAATTTGAACCACATCAAAGGTACTTTCAGACAGGCATAATGCAGACGTTGTCACCTGCTTCAACGATCTGCTCCAGGTCTGCTTATAAGTTACAACAATGCAGCCTGTAAATAGGTTGTTCAACACAGCTCAAGTCTAGTCAGTCACATGCTTGTGCATGAAATGAGCATACACATGTCAATTTCACGTAAATACGCTTGTGTTGTCTCCCCTCGTCTTCTCCACAGTACAAAAAAACACAGGTCTCATTGAAAATGAATTGCTAGACACATGAATTGCTGCCCGCCTGAAAGTACCTTAAGTCTTTGTCCTTGTGTCCCACCAGCTCCACCATGCTTCGCCAAGCCAGCTCCAAACAAAGAGGAGGTCGCAGCCAATATTCGACGCCCTCTACTGCACACAGAGGGCGACCACCTGACTCTCATTAACATTTACAAAGCCTTCACAGAACGTACGTCTCAGCACACAGACTGGGTTGATCCAGTACGATAGTTAATTTAAACACACGCACAAAACTCATGCACACGAACACAAACCTTGTTCATGTATTATTCAATATTTCTGCACACTGTACTATATTTAACATTGATGGACATACGTCTGTGTGATATTGACATTACAGATAATCAGGATGAGACATGGTGTGCAACAAACTTTCTCAATCCTGCTGCCTTACGATTGGCTGTGGCAGTCAGGGCGGAGCTGCTAGAAGTGATGCAGCGAATCGAGTTGCCTGTATCACCCCCTGCATTCGGTTACCAAGACAACTGCACTAACGTCAAGCGGGCTCTCATCTCTGGATTCTTCCTAAAAGTAATCAGACTATTATATTCACACAACGTACTGTATATATTCTCACAGAATTCCTGCTTCATGTTTATTTTTGTAGCTATTCCATTCTGTTATTTCACATTAATTAAGGCGATTACTTTTTGAATTACTATTTCATTACTTTTTAAAGGGATATTTTAAATCAGGTTATGCTCTTTTGTCTTTAGGTGGCCCATGATGTGGACGGCTCAGGGAACTATGTTTTATTAACTCACCGTCATGTGGCTCATCTCCACCCTTCGTCTTCCTACCTGTGTCGCCAGCCTTGCCCCAGCCCCCCTCCCTGGGTCCTGTATCACGACTTCACCATCTCTCATGATAACTGTATCCGCACCGTTTCAGAAGTCCACCCACACATGTGAGAATGTTGTTATGGTGACACTTTTGTCTTTGCAATACATTGTCCTTCGTTGCACTGGGTTATAGTTAACTCTAATAAAAGGCAAGCTCTATGTATTTGTTCTCTCTCTATCTCCACTATATTATTTCCCCCTGTTTTTACCCTCACAATCGCAACTTTATGTCTCATTGTCTTTTTTTGTCTTTGAATTTCCCATCTAATAACTGTAAGACAAAAAATGGCATCCACAATCAAGCATTTTCTCCTTCTCTCCTTGCTGTAGGCTCGTAGAGCTGGCTCCCCAGTACTACCTGGGGAACCTGCCTTCCAGTGAAGGCAAGGCTCTGCTAATGGAGCTGAGACACAGTATGGACCAGGAAGAGCACTCTGAGGGAGATGAATACCACTCCCACAGGACTGGAGAGCATGATGGGCCTGCAGAAACTCTCAACCATAACACCGAACTCTGTGTCCTCCAGTGAGGAGATTCCTTGTGAGGACAGACACTCTCCTTATGTTTTCAATATTTTAATTAAAACACGCTATGGGGGCGGGGTTGCAAATCCCGGATTCACCATCCCTGGTTGTTCCTTTAGATATGACTGACTAATTTTGACTTTGCCTTGACTGTGACTTTAACCTTTGAACTGTTTGACCCAATAGATACTCATCTTGTCGTAGTAGCCTACTCCTCATTCTTACTTGGTTTCATGCCTCTCCGTTATCAATGTATTTTGTTCACAGACACATATGGCAATATCCTGCCATTAAGTGCATGCATGCACTTCCAAAAACTTCATCTCTTGCTTTGTTGTGTTATTATTAGTTTATCCTCTTAATTGTCAAATGTTTGTCTGGGCAATCTCAAGTTTTAATGGTTTTGATGTGATTGCAAAGGGAGTATGAAAACCAAGCTGGAGAACAATAATATATTGGGAATATAATATATCTAATATATAAGCTTTTCATCTGAATATTTCAAAGTTCAGCAAACTTCAATGAACACTATTTTTGCATGAGCTTAGATCTATGCAGATGTCCATTCACAGAGCGGATCAAGTGATGGACAAGTGATTCTCAGGGCTCACTGTGGTCTTTGATCAACATCTCAGCACTGTCCCACTGTTGTACTTTGATACCTTTTTGAATAAAATGTGGGTACTATAAGACCTTGATTCTGCCCTTTCACTCAGTTGAGGTATGAATGGTCAAAGATTTGTATTGTCAGTGTAGTGTGCAATAGTTTATATATACAGTATGTCTAAGCAAACTAAAAACTAGCTATATATTTGCATTGCTATCGATAAGCCACTCCACTGTAAGTAAACGTGTTGATGATATCCTTGTATATTTATTTTTTATGGAGTTCTATACTGTGGAGTATATAGGACTATACAGTATATATAGCCTATATATTCTCACTTATCATTAGAGGGCCTATTATCTATTTGCATACTGTGTCGTGTGTCCTTCCTGATTGGCCGCGTATTTTCTGTCTGCTGACCTATCTGCTAACAAGGTCTGGCTTTAGCCAGGCTACAAACGTTCAACCCCCTCAGCCTCAGACACGACACGGCAAGTGGACCAAACCAGGAGGGAGGTCAGAGGCTTTTAGTGGCTGAGTGAGAAGTTGTACAGAGTAGACTATGCAGAGTATCACAGCAGTCAGTCAGCAGTAGTGTAGATCGGGGCAGAGTGATTGGTATAACCGGGTTCTGAACTGCTCTTTACACCGGCTCTCTCTCAAGGCATGCGCTCAATTCACTGCCAGGATCCTGACATCCTCGAGGATGTAATATCATTTGACGGACAAAGGCTGCTGCTGCTGCTGCTCCAACTCAACAACTTCTTCTCTCGCTCTTTATGCAATAAAACTAATAATGACGTTCGTGGACGTTGTCATTTGGTGTGTAATATCGTTAAACACCGCACGCATCGCATCGTCTGTGGAGTTGCAGGCTGGCATGTAAGTGCAATCTTGCCTCATTTAATTAAATAGCGAAGTAGCGAATTTTTAGTCAGTCGCCAGAGTAATTTGCATTTTAATTTTGTTTTAGCACAGTCACTGATTAATTCCATGGTCGTGTGATAATATTTGCTCGGAATGTAGCGGTTAATTATGTAAAAAAAAATCTTTGAAGTTTGAACCATCTTTTGTTGCATGCTGTTTTGTTTTGTATTCACCAGCGGCCAGCAGGAGGAGCACTTTCCTGGCCCCTGCTATGATATTATCATGTTGTCCATGTATTGTACGGTTGATGCATATTGCAGATTATTTGGACTATGCATTCTTTGCTAACCTTATGGGTCCGTGTACTTTTCGGCCATTCAGGATTCTGTTTTATACTTGTTAAATTTAAAATCAGAATACACTCCAAAACGGCCCGTTTCGGTATTCTGTTTTGAAAACAAAATTTAGAGTTGTGAATTGTAAGAGCAACATACGACCCGTTTCCAGGTTCTAATTGGTGTGGTTCAATCAGAATGACACAATTTAAAATGACTGCTGCGGTCCGTGCCTCGCGAAGCAGATCCTGAAATCTGTTTTGTGTCCGCTTCTGCCACCCCCCCCCCCCCCCCCCCCCCCCCCTCCTCCGTGCTGAGGGCGGAGGCGTGGCACGGAGCTCTTGATTGACAGCTCGGTTACTGCTGCAGTTACTACAAGGAGACACACGCGGCGCTGTTGGTACTGGCAGATGATATTATGAATTATTGAATTAGAGTAGACAATATTATTATACATTTATCCTGCCGTAATTTCAAATAAATTACCCCACTTTTTGGTTGCATATTAACACAGGGCTGTTATTACATTCATGTCAACTCTTAAGTAATTAAAAACATTAATAGAGACAGACAGACGAACAGACAAGACAGACAGACAATGAATATAACTTTCTAATTAATTAACATGCTAAAGTAAGACTACTTTGTATTCAACATATAGGGTAAGTGTCCCACCATCATCATGTGTGTCATTGTTATGCAACCCGCTATGTTTATAGTGTATTCGTTATTCAATTAAGTGTTTATGAGGTGCGCCAATTGGGCTCATCATCAGATTGTTTTCAACATTCTAGCCAACTTTGTGGAAGATGGTAGGGTATAGATAGTGTCTATAAAATCAAGTGAGTGTGTGTGTGTGTGTGTGTGTGTGTGTGTGTGTGTGTGTGTGTGTGTGTGTGTGTGTGTGTGTGTGTGTGTGTGTGTGTGTGTGTACCTAGTGAATGAATACAGGAACCTACATTTGAATTAAATATTAAATACATCATCATTGAATTTGAATGAGTTTGGACGTGCACATCCGCAACAACCAGGGGACCCACTTGATGCTGTTTTGCAATTGTCCTAGCCAATTGCATCTCCTCGGACTACTGTAGGCCTACTGTCTGTCACTGTGGTCCATCCGTGACACCATGATCACGCCCTCGCTGCAGTGTGCGCTGTATAGGCTACCAGTAGGTAGAAATAATAGCTCTGTGGCTGGTTATGATTATGACCCGTTAAGATTCAATCAAAATGCCGCTAACGCCAATGTATTTGTAATGACAGCAGCAGTCATAAATATAATCTAAATGATAAAGGATAAATGTATACAGACTACATTACTTCAATGATTAGTTTGGCACCTTGTTTGGCACCATGTCGGCCCAAAACACTTAATTGAACAAATAAACAGGCCTACCTGTAACATAACGCGTTGCATAATAATGATTAATGACACAGATGACGAGGTCCCGGGTAGGCCTCTTTAAAATGTCTATCTGTCTGTATTACTTTATTAATTAAGAGTTGACACAGAGGAGGATGCATCAATCATCAATGTCTAATCAGAATGTAATAACAGCACTGTATTAATATGCATTAAATGCAGACTAATTTATTAAATGTATTAACGGCAGTGCTAAATGGTATAAATAAAATCTAAATATAAAGGATAAATGTATAATAACTACTCTAATTCAATAATTCATAATATCATCTGCCAGTACCAACAGCGCCGCGTGTGTCTCCTTGTAGTAACTGCAGCAGTAACCGAGCTGTCAATCAAGAGCTCCGTGCCACGCCTCCGCCCTCAGCACGGAGGAGGGGGGGGGGGGGAGCAGCGGACACAAAACAGATTTCAGGTTTTGCTCGCCACCGCGCCAGAGCAGCAGCGATTTTAAATTTTGTCATTCTGATTCGAACCACAACAATTAGAACCTGGAAACGGGTCGTATGTTGCTCTTACAATTCACAACTCTAAATTTTGTTTTCAAAACAGAATACCGAAACGGGCCGTTTTGGAGTGTATTCTGATTTTAAATTTAACAAGTATAAAACAGAATCCTGAACGGCCGAAAAGTACACGGACCCTTATGACATAGGCTATGTTTTAGACACTAAATGGTGTGTTGGACATGTACACTGGAGAATGTTTCATTAGTAATGAAACATTCTAGAGGAAGTACTAACCCTTCCCTGGTAATGAATCATTACCAGGGAAGGGTTAGTACTTCCTCTAATTAACCCATGGCAACTCAATATTGAATCCAGATGGTCTGCAAATACACCTCTGGATGCTGTCCTGAGTATACCTGCCACAATAACACCAGTAGGGGCTGTGATTTCAAGTGATGTGTAGGCTTAGTGCACATCTGTGTACAATAAAATAGTGAGATGTGCCGTTTACAGTATACACTGTAGCCTATACAGCATTCTCCACACAAAGCCACATGCCAGACACATGCAAAGGAGTTTCCTGCGGGGTTTAATGTGTTGTTTATTGGGCGGTCAAACCATGGCATTTGTTGAGCACAAGTGATCATGCTACGGTATACAACTTGGCATACTAGCATAGTATAGTAAACTAAACCATTGCCCCTTTGGGTCCCTTTGTTCTAGTGCAGCATTATGTGTAGCAAGTATACAGGACAGGTCTGCATCTGTTCTGGAGCAAACCGAGACCACAGGATGGCTGCAATGCTGGAAGAACAACTCTTCTTAAGCAAAAGTCTCAATAGCACAATGTAGGAATACGCTTACAAGTAAAGTACAACTTAAAAGCCTTAAATTACATACTTTAACACGACCTGTTTGTAAACATCCTCTTCTCTCTGTGTGCCTCTCTCCTTCCAATCATTTTTTCATCTGTCTGTCTCCATATCCCCATCCTTCTCTGTCTGTCTTGTGCGTTTGCATGTTTGTGTTTGTGTGTTTGCATGTGCAGGCCAAATGTGTGTGCCGACCAGGAGATGTCCATGCTGGGGGCGCGTCAGCCTTGTGTCCAAGCATTCACCCGTATGGTCAAGGTATGGAAGCAGGGTTGCACTGGCCAACGCTGGTGTGTGGGCTACGAGAGGAGGTGAGGACAATTCACAATGAACTAGAAATGTTAGAATGTCTGCATGAATAGGCCAATACAAGGATACAAATGCTCGGTTTGGTGAATGTTTGATTTACAGTATTTACATCCAACCTGAATTCATACATTTACACAACACTCTAACTTCTTTCTTCTTCAGGACAGGCTACTATGTCGCCTACAAGCAGGTGTATAACATGAATATGCACACAGTCTATAAGTGTTGTCCCGGATGGACTCAGAAGGATGATGAAAGCGGCTGTTTGCACAGTAAGTAGTGACGCTTCATTTACAGTTTTAATAAGGAATTCATCAATATGGACAAACAAATCCACTCATCCATCTATCTGTCCATTCATTTGATGGAATGGGCTCAGTTTTTTCAAATCATGTAATCCCTCTCACATCCTCCCAAGTGAATGGAACTTGGAAGGATGTGAGGGTTATCTGCCAATCCATTGGATTGGATTGACATATCAACGGATGGATGGATGGATGGATGGATGGATGGATGGATGGATGGATGGATGGATGGATGGATAGAACAAATAGATGGGTGAACTGATGGCCAAATGAACACAAATAATCAGTTATGTTCCATAATGATGAATGTGTCTCTTTGCTGTGCAGGGGTGTGTGGTGCCGATACCTGTTTCAATGGAGGCAGGTGTGCAGAGAGCGGAGACCAGATATGCCAGTGTCCACAAGGCTTCCAGGGGACACGCTGTCAGTATGGTGAGTTATCATTCACAGTTTCACACAAATGTGCATGGTGGCTTGGCCAGTTAGTACCTAGACCATTATGCTCCAGGCAAGGCAGTGCGAGGACTGACTTTGTCGCCCGTGTATACTCCTCAGTCTCTGCCCTTGGTTTCTCATCTCTCTCTGAACTTATAAAGCACTTATAAAGCACCGGTATACATGTAATGGCAAAAAGTAATCTATCACCCACCCACAGTCATGAAAAGCATGTATTCCAGTTTTGCGACCAGTTATGTGTTAAGCTAACTGAGTGCTCTGACGCTGCGCTTCCCACGTCTTTAGGAGAGAGTGTCTTGTTAAAGTTCCAGAGGAACGAGATCAGGCCTCATGCTTTCAGTTTGTAAAAAGATAAATTAGTCTATCCAGAGGCTGTGATTGGCTCAGGCCGCTCTGTGGGGAACTCTGCGGTTTATTAAAGGTAGCAGAAGTGCAGTCTAGGGAGGCCTTTGAAGAGCGGAGCCAGGGGGGGCTGTGGCTAACCAAACCCTGCATTCGTTCTCAGAAATCTGGATGTTAATGAGGGCACGTGTTGTGCTGTTGGAGGAGTCAGCATGGCACTGTAGCAGAGTTTGTAACATGTAGAAACTCAAGAGACAACTTACAGCAGGTGAAATTGGCAGTATTATGATGAGAATTATTACCTCTTACATATCATATCATTGATTAAAGATGTATTGAGTGAATTCACTTAATTCAATTATTATTTTCTTGTTTTTTTGGGATAATCCTCAACCTTCATCCAACCAGGGTGAGAAGGGCCTTCCTCTAAACAGGATCAAGTGGGGTGCGCCTTGGTGTACGTGTTGTTGGCCTATTGCACTTCCCTCACACAGTATGTACATATTGTTACCGGAGGTTTTCCCAAATCACCCAGATCACTGAATGCTTCTTTAAACATTACTTACTGTATGTGCCTCATGGATTGAGTATTGAATTATACCATTCAAAATTAGTCATATTTGACTCTCTCTCTAACATGCTTGTATGCTCACACAATCACGCACATAGAAATACACACTCAAACCTGAAACCAGACCTGCCACCTTAGATGCAGCTCAACAATCTTGACCCAGGGTGTGAGCTGTTACAATGCAGAGCTGTTCCTCTTCAGTCAGATCAGTGTGTTTGCTGTTCTGACTTTTACTTGACCCCCTGTGATCTAAGTCAACACACACAGGATGACTTCTAGTGTCCCATTCAAGACAAGGTTACACCTCCCTTCCCCAAACCTCCCCACTTACATAGGCTACACACGCACACGCGCGCGCACGCACACGCACGCACGCACGCACGCACGCACGCACGCACGCACGCACACACACACACACACACACACACACACACACACACACACACACACACACACACAGGGCAGGCTACTATGTCGCCTACAAGTAGGTGTATAACATGAATATGCACACAGTCTATAAGACAGCAAAATCCACCAGCGACTACAGACCTGGTCACAATTTGGTCACGACCACTTTCTTACCGGGGGTCTTCCCTCCTGTTTGAACTAACTTCCCCAGTAAAGAAGGCTCTGCCTGCTGGTTCTGCACTCAGCTTTTCTGCTGCCTGAGAGATTTCACAGGGACACGTCACAGTTTGTTTGTGGAAGCTCTTCATGCTCGTTTATTTTCACAGACTGCCTTTGGTTTTCACACAGCGGGTGGACAGCCTTTACTCTTCCTCTTTGGCTTTGCAACTGTCCTTCTCTGCCTCTCTGCAGTCTGCACCCCATATTCCTCCGTCTTCATCATTGTCTTTTTTCCTTAACCACCATATACTTTATAAACTGTACATGAGTTGTCTCTGTACTTGCAATCTGTCAATTCCTCCATTGGTGTGTTGTGACCTTGTAGATCTGTCATTTTTGCTATGTAACTTTGATAACTTTGATGTTAATTTATCAAACTTGTCAGACAGATTATGTTTCCCAAAGGGTAAACACTCGATGTCTGATCAGAAGCAGAGATAAAACATACAAAGGCAGGATGGATTTAGACTAGCAAAACCCAGCCTGGTTGCAGCAATATAATGCTGTAGGTGTTTTTTGGTCATGGACCTGTAAGCCAGGGATCCCAACACCTACAGTATATCCTTGCCCAGCATATCATTTCTACTCTGTAAAAGGGCTCCAGTATTAAGGTTATATTTAGACCATGGTGACTGCACTTTTATATCCAAAACATTTGTTGGGAATCTTAATGGAAAATCCTTTTTATAGTCCACTAGGGATGCTATGGTATATGGAAGCAATATTTTAGATTGTTTTTAGAGGCCTAATGGACAGAGCAGCAGCATTTCATGTCCTACAGTACATTTTTGAAATAGATGTCCTAAGAGGAAACTTAAAGGATTTCGTCTTTTACAGTATGGTATGAGGTTCTGGCTAAACGATTGATTGTGCAATGATAAACTATTCATGTGCTGCAATGCAAACTAATGCGTTTTGATGGTGCGCAGTTAAATCATCAGTATGAATGTATCAATTACCCAGAGAGAGTATAAATGCAGCAAATGTTACGGTTATACCACTCTCTGAGTTAAATTAAGCAGAGGATTTGACTTTGTGCAGTAGTTTGGGTTCCTAAGGTCCGGTCTCTCTTGAAAGCTGAGCTTTGCTCATTGACTGTTAAAGCTATTAAGGACAAAGTGACAAGGAAAGTAAGTGTGCATGTGTGCGTGCATGCATGCATGCTTGCTTGTGTTATGTACGTTTGTGCGTCCGTCTGTCCATCTGTCTGCATGGGCATACATGTGCGTGTGTGTGTGCGTGTGCGTGTGTGTGCGTGTGCGTGTGTGCATTTGTGTGTTGGTGGGAATAGAGACAGCACTTGTCCTTCATTGAAAGCTTCTTTTTTCAGTATTTGTTATAAAGTATACAGATTATAGATGTGATGTGACAACTAAGTGGGCAATGTGAGAGAGCCAGAGAACATGTGACAGAACATGTAAGTTGCTGTTCTCACGGTCACGACTATGATAAGTCAGTCCCTCTGTATCATCCTTCATGGGTCAGACTCAGAGACTGCTGTTCTCTCTGCTTTGCAGCTCTCAACAGCCCCTGCTAAACCAGAGTAGTTTAAAGAAATTCATGAAGAGTCCTTTGTTTCCTTTGCTACTGTAAATGCGACCTATGAAGCCCTGACACTGACACGCGCGTGTGTGTGTGTGCAGAAAATGGAAGGAAAGCATACATTTTTTCTATATGGGGTGTACCAGTCTACAAGACCACAGCACTGCTGTGCATGTGTTGGTAGCCTGTACATCTGCTATTTTAGGGACGACTTTGGCACACAACTAAGTATAAATCAGTCTTAAGTCATGTCGCAATATAAGCACCTTGAATTGTTCACAGCTACACAAAAAGCAGGGCAGAAATGAGTAATGGTTAAGACAATGAGCAGTGGTATCATCAACCGCATCTTTCCAGCACAACTCAGGCTCCTATAGAGGAAGAATGCTTGCTGACAGGAGCATGTAAGCAAACCCTGGCTGCTCTCTGGGAACAGTTTTCGAAGAGTATCCTTGCTCTCTCCCTCCTCTTTTCAGCACTCATCATCGGCTGGCCTCCTGTGAACATCCCTCTCTTTGGTGTTCCTGCCAAGTTGTGGTGGTACCGGCACTCGCTGTTTGCTGGGGGTGAGGGGGTCAGCCTCCCACCTGCTTCTAATTTCTGATATCAGAGAGACCATGCCATGTGTCTCAGCCTTTGACACCAAGGCCATAGTGTTGACTGCGCACTGCAGGTTGATGGTAGCAAGCCTGGACATAACCTTAAAACACGATAGTGCTGAACTTGAGGACGTTTTGCTCTGTCATGGTGGCATTTACCCTTAGCCAGTAAATGACACCCCTGTGTCCAACTCTATTATACGTCTCAGACCAAGAATTACATTGGTGGAACGACTAGATTCATTAGCGGGAGGAAAGTTAAAGGAAGACAGAATAAATGAGAGTATGAAAAGGAGAAACCCCATCTGGCCCTAGCTATTGAAGCCAGCACACTACACAGGAACATTCAACAGCATGTGTTAATTTAAATCTGAGAGGCTAAAACCTGTACTGTGTGGTTACAGCATTTCCTTTTCAGTTGGCATGGCCTAGATCCTCTCATGATATCTTACAATAAACCACAAAATCTTTGTCATTCTATCTGCTCTGGGTTAGCCTGGCCTACCCTGACCGCAGATGAGCTGATCTGATTTGTTCTAACCGACGTGTCGTCATCCCCGGCCCCTCCCCCGCCCCTCCACTGCTGTGCTACGCCACATCATTTGGAGTGATGCCCACCCCGAAAGGTTGACTCCCACTTCTAGGCCACCGTGGCTAACAAATTAGTCCAGGCTTTCAGTTTTCACGCAACGCAGTCATTAATTCATTTTCTTTTTTCCCCAAATGTAATTTGTTTATTGACATATTTGTCAATAAGTCTTTGAGCGGTCCCATATCCTGGTTGGACAGTGGGGTTTTGTTTGAGCAGACTTTCTTTTATCCAATCTTAATCGGGGTAGCTCTTAATAATCAATCGTATGCTATATAGAGTAAGTCATTATGCTGTTGTGTTTGGACTTCCTGCGTTAATCATGCTGGGTTTGTTATAATGAATGAAGCGTGAATGCCATTCAGGGCAAGTTGTAAAAGTCATTATAAAATACTTTGAATCTGGGTAAAAAGTTACAGCATCTTGGAAAACTCTGGAAAAGTGTTCTGTGGAAAACACTGGCCCATTTTCTTCCATTCATATTGTGTAACCTATAACTCTGATGTCCTCCATGGCCCATTAGGCAGTATGTGATCTCCGCCATTGATCTGGCAATAAAATCATACATACTAGTGATCCAGAACAACAGGAGAAATTTCCTCTGTGTCTGTTTTATTAGTGCATCTGGTCTTGCCATATGCCCAAAATAGAGATCATGTGAAAGACTTGAAGATTCAAACAGGTGAGATACTACAGGAGTTCTTGCAGACAGCTTGAAGTCGTTTTCTGAAAGGATGCAGCCTATGGAATGTTCAAAGTCAAAGCATTAAGGCAGTGTTCTTTGTTTGTTTCCTATCTTCATGTGAGTTGTAGTGAGAGCTCATGTGCCTGTGGTGTCTAGTTTTCACCAGCTGCATTAATAGCTAGTTTAATATTCCTCCTATGTGCAACATACAACGTCACTGATGAATGGCTCTGTGCTCGATATACTGTATAAGCCTTGCGGCCATGGGACCCTCTCCTCCGACGGCAAAACACAGCTCTTGGCGTTTTGGTACACTGTAGAGGTCGGAGCATCACCATGGAAACCAGAGACCTCTGTGGAAGGGGTGGACTCCATTGGCGTTGCCTTCTTCCTTAACTATGTTGGGCTTCTGGCACAACTGCGACGGAGTACAACTACGTTCTCATCGTGTCCTAATAACTTTGGGGCAACCCCGTCTATAGTTTGAATGGATAGGTACACAGTGTGTGTGTGTGTGTGTGTGTGTGTGTGTGTGTGTGTGTGTGTGTGTGTGTGTGTGTGTGTGTGTGTGTGTGCGTGGACTTTAAACACCAGAAAAGACTCTTTTCAGACTCTAATCAGACAAAGTCCCCACATGTGCAATTTCCAGCATCTGCCTCGTCCAATTTATTGCCACGGCAACCCCACACATGCCAAATACATTACTTAACCAGTCCACCTTTCACAGTCAGTTTGTAGCACAGAAACAGGCAGTCAGATACAGGCAGTACAGACTTATAGACACAGACAGATAGATAAAATGGATGCTATGACAACGGGTATTATTAGTTCCAAAGTTACATTGTTCTCAAATAGGCCGGTGGCCGACGGGGATGTACAGTTATAGTTGAGTAAATTACTTAAAGAAGATAAGCTGACAGGGGAGATTCAACAGCGGCGCAAATTCGCACAATCACCTCCGCTTTTAACTCCATTCAATCCCAGCACTCAGACCATAATTGGAATGGCGAGTTAACAGATTACAGGATCTTAATTGTGTCAAAGGTACACTGCAAACTGTGTTTTGAATTAAGATATAATGGAAACCATGTGACACAATGAAGACAGGCCCTATTGTTTGCTTTGGTCTATTTTTCCAAAGATGTCTAACAGAAATGTGGAATATGGCCTCTGTGGTGACAACGTTTCAGAAGTATGGATGTCTGGGCATGATGTGCTTTGTTTTCATAAGGATCTCTAGCACAGCCATTTCAATTACCCCTCATAGTATGGTCTATGCTTTCGCTGACAGCATTCCTTGTTCTTCGTATTAGAGGTGTAGATACCCATAAACTGTATGAAATGTTTCAGCCTTCTATGCCAGAAAAAATGATTACTACATTTTAATGCTCGGATCGATGAGGACATTTTAATGCTGACACATGTCAAGTGTTGCCTAATACTAGGACCTTACCCGTTGTGAATATATGAACACCAAATGATGTGCAGTGTAGTGAATATGTTAAATACAGTAGATCATAACAGTTTGTGTTAGGAGTTAATAGATTATACCAATGATGTAAGTAAGTGCTTTAATCTAAGTGAGTAATAAAAGTGAGTATACTTGATCATGGGGGAATGGGAAAACAGTTGTGGCAAAGTAAGGGTGTCCAGGAACATGTTGATAAATCTGATTATTACTCTTAGATGTTCTGTAGACAGTCATCATGACATGAAGCCACAGGCAAAGGGTGTGTGTGTGTGGGGGGATTCTCTCTAATGCAGCATGCGTGGCGATCGAGTGGCAGCTAACACACACACACGCGCACGCTCGTATGGAAGTCAACGATGAAGCCACTGGCAAAGGGGGTGTGTGTGTGTGGGGGGGGGGGATTCTCTGTAATGCAGCATGCGTGGCGATCGAGTCGCAGCTCACACACACACACACACACACACACACACACACACGCGCGCGCTCGTATGGAAGTCAACATCACATTATGTGAAAACAGTGGTCGCGTGAGTTTGTAGATAAAACTGTAGTGCACACCACAGCACTGAGACACAATGCTCAGCACCAGGAGGGAAATGGGAAAAAGTTGTGCTGTCTTCGGCATACATAATGTCCTAGTGCGCCCATTCTGTCGCTTCCATGCAAGAGCCGGCTGTTGTTAGCTTGTAGAGCTGCTTGTTTTTAGCGAACACCGGCGCTGCACGATAGCAGTATAAATGTAGAACTGTCGGCTGCTACTCCAATAGCGCGGCGAGTATCAGAAGTATCAGAAGTGTATCAGAAGTATATTCTGTGTCGATAAAACGGGCGAATTACGCCGCGAGGCAGATAATTGAGGTGCGCTGCAGTAACTAGTGAGTGACTAAGGAAATGCGAGGTTGCATGGAGGATCGGCGGCCGGTCGCTTGTGACGTGCATGATAGGGACGGGGGCACTTTCCCCATATAAACTAATGGGGAAATTGCCGTGCACAAATAAATTCATTATAAATCAACGGTGTGTTAATTTGGCAAAAGGGCTACGTCACTCTCCTCCTGATATTATGGTGAACGGCTGTGTGAAAACTTACAGCGATTGGTGGTGCCATCGCGGAGTTATTTGTGTTTCAGACATTCATTCATTCATTCATTCAGACGGACGGACAGACAGACATTTTCCCTGATTATACTGTAGTATGGAAGTATGGATATGGATATGGATAGTATGGATATGGATATGGAAGTATGGATAGTATGGATAGTATGGATAGTATGGATATGGATATGGATAGTATGGATAGTATGGATATGGATGAAGTTCCATATTGAGAAAGCCATATTGTACTATGGCGTGAGACACTAGCCTTGCACATGGTAAACCTTTTGAATACATTACATAATTATTAAGGATTACCTTGAAAAATAATCTATTGAGATTGCAAACAAATCAAGCACCTTTGGATAGAATTTGAATCAGTAATAAGATAATTATGGCCTTACAGCACTCACAGCCATCTATAGCTAACTACTTAACCACTAAGCATTAAATTATATGAAATATATTATATGAAACCCTTACATAAGCATTCAGTTTTTAGAAAGCAATATTTAATAACCTTTGATGACGTGCCAAGGATTTTTTGTGAGATGGGGAGTCGGGACTCCCCATCTGCTACTGAGAATGTTCTCTGTGGTGTGAGTTCTAGATGTTCCTTTGGGGAACCCGTAAAGCCCAGGCAGATTACCATTCCAACAAAATCTGATGTGCTAAAACTGCAATAACACACTGGTGTTTTTTCTGTCCACACACTATTTCAAGTCACATATGTTCCTCATTTCTGAGTGAGTGGGAACCTGAAGCCAACAGCAATGACACTAGTCACATGAAGTTGTAATATTTCTGCGGCAAGGTAGGCTCAATTATCAATGAGCAATTGAGAAATAACCATCATTGAGAATTACCAATTGCTTTTTGATGCAAAAAGAAAAAATAGACTACTAAATTCTCCTATTACAGGTATTCTAATGTCGCTTTATGTTTTTGCACTTATTTTTATGTTCACGGTCGCAATTATTACATTCTGCATTCCGCAAGGCTGCCAGTGACTCTGGAGTTAAGTACCATATGTCAGAGACCAGACACAACCCTTAAGGTGCATAGCTTGTCAGGCAGATACCATGACCCCTCCACACCACCACTGTGCTTAGCATTACTATCAGAGGAAGACGCTCATTAGAGCTATAATGGCTGCCACATGGTATAGACTATAGAGCGGGCCTGGCCAACCTGTGGCTCTTGAGCCGCATGCGGCTCTTTGGCTGGTTTCATGCGGCTCTTAAGGGCCTTTCACATGACAAGTGTCAAAATTGCTGGGCCTGGCACAGCCATTCATTCCCTATATTATGATTATAAAATCGATTTTGTGTGTGTGAGCTCACATTGTTATATTTTTGTTTGGGGAACTGCTTCAACTGATAGTTTGTGTGTGAGGCAGTGCACACAATGTTAATTATTGAAAATAACTGGCCTACATAATCCATCCATTTTAAACCGGTTATCCGAAGTCGGGTCGTGGGGGCTAGGAGTCATTATCATGTTGGTGTGTGACGTTTACAATAAATCTGGCTGAGCAGAGGTTTGTGTGTGTGTGAGAGAGAGGAAGGGATGGGGTGATGATCATGTGTATCCATCTGTATGATGTGGCTCTTTGCAGCAACACGGTAAAAAAGTGGCTCTTAGTCTCTGACTGGTTGGCCGCCACATGGTATAGACTATAGAGGTTCCTGTGTTCTAAACAAGCAGTCCCTCATCTCCATGTGCTTTAAGGTACCATTGTTTAGCAGGTTAATGCGGCGTGGGGTTCTAGGTAATGGTCTGTGTGATTGCCCATGTGCACCCCAGACTCCTCTATGAGATCTCTGCAGAGAATCACACTACATTAATGAAACCGGTTCGGATCGGTGGTTCCAATTTGTTCAAAACGATTTACAGAGGGTTTCAGTTTCAGTCAGGAAAGTCTTGAATCCTGACAAAGGTATTTCCTCAGCAGTGATAGTCAATGTGCCCTTGAGCAAGTTACAGTACCTTACAACTTGTGTCCACATCAGATTGTTCTACTGGACTGACGTGAAGGTGTATAACTGTGTGTGTGTGTGTGTGTGTGTGTGTGTGTGTGTGTGTGTGTGTGTGTGTGTGTGTGTGTGTGTGTGTGTGTGTGTGTGTGTGTGTGTGTGTGTGTGTGTGTGTGTGTGTGCGTGCGTGTGCGTGCGTGCGTATGTGTGTGTGTGTTTGTACAGGATGGAAAAACTCAGAAATTGATTTTCATAAATCAATATTCTTTTTGGTGTCAATTACATTTCTTAATATTAAGCAATTCTTTGATTTAGATTTGTCTATTGTAATTGTATGTAAAAATATTTTTAGACTTGGATTACTCTTAATCAATTTGGCATTTCATAGCAGTTGTTTCATTGCTTTGAGATGCCAAATTGTACCTTCCGTTCAAGAAAGTCAACAACATCAGGAGTATGAATCTAGAGCTAGTTTTCTGTTTCCCAGTCTGTTTAAGACATTATCTATCCTTCACTTTAAACAGATTCCTCGGGCTGTTCCTCAGGGGTCAGCATACTTAACAGTGACTTGGCCATGGTTTAGCCATCCTTCTGAGAAAGGCCTTTCTAGGTCCACTGGGCCAAAGCATTTAGCACTGTTGTACACTTTGTTTTGGTTTATATGAATATTATATGAAATTGCTGCATATTTCTCACAAAAGTACTGTATCTATGGCGCCAGGTGCATCGTCTGGCATCTATAAAGATAGTTTAATTGATTGCAGTTTGTAGTGTAAGGCCAAAGGTTACAATTTACAACATGTTGGTGTGTTTTGATGATGATGATTTGATTCTTCATTTTGCATGTTTAATGTGCTTCTGCTGCTGAACTATTTCAGCTTTCAAACAATCCCATGGTCCCTGCATAGTGCAGTGTGTACTGTGTAGTGATCGTTGGAATTTTATATAGGACCGGCCTGGGAGCATTGTCTGTATCTTCTTCAGTCAATAAATTTGCTCTCATCTGAATCAGTACATGTGCTTTGGCGTATGTGATGAGTGAGTGGCCTACACTGCCTACAGTATGTATATCCCATGGGTGAAATACAGTGCATATGTATGCTAGAGTGGAGTAGCACTACGTTTTCATCATCCCAGTGATTTGTTTGTTGCTGAGAGCACAGGCATAATGGTTTTATTGATACAGTAACAGAAATGAAAGGGGAGAAATATGTGGCACAGACACAGAGAGAATATTGAAGATTTGCAAATAAACAAATAAAATGATTCAAAGCAAATGCTCCATAAAGGTCCTTTAGGAACCACATTTACCATGGTGTCACTATTAGTTCGCCAGAAATGATTTACAGGCAGGAACTTTCAGAAATTTTCAAAACTATTCTACATACAGGTATTTTGGGCTGTGTTACCAAGTCAGCCATTGCCTTGAAAGTGCAAACAGCACAGCAACAGCTTTAGGTTCCCAAGCCATAAAAAGCATCCTTGTTTGCACCTCCAACACACTCATGTTTTGTCAATTCCCCTCTCCTATTTGCCCATACTAGGGTGTGGCATCACTGTAGGTTAAAGAACCAGACTTAAGCGTTTATGCCATGGTGTATGTTTTTAAGACAAATGGAAAACATTATGTACTTTGGTGAGGCAGCGCCAGTGATTCAACCATGTAGTTGAAAAGTTGTAGCTGGCAGCTGGTTCCAAACATACCAACATACAGTGCATGTGAGAAAGAGGGAGAGAGGGAGGGAGGGAGAGAGAGCTGAGGGGACAGAAGAACATGTGTAGTCTACATTTACAGCCCTGTACCTTCTATCTTGCAGTCTAGTTAGAAAATACATTTGATTGTGTTTGAGTGAACAACAGCACTGTGTTACAGTCCCCTGTATCAACATCCTCCTGAAAAAGGACTTTAATGAGTATGGGTATACTTTGCAATAGACCTGATCAGATAAGGTCCAAGGCCCTTGATTGCCCATGTCACCTGGTGGAGTTGGGTGTCCATCATTCAGCTCAAAAACAATTAAACATTTGTCTGTCTGTTTATCTCCTGGTGAGATTATTGTTGAAGCTTGATTTTTCTCACCCTGACAAGCAGTGTATGGCTACCTCAGTTGCTCATGATTTAGCCATTCACAAAATTCAGCCTTTCACAAGCACTGTGTTTGGAAGTCAGTGGGGGTCAGAGTAGGCAGAAACCTTTCCCCAAATTTGGAGTCACATGTGTAATAGATATGTCACAGAGGACTGAGGTTACAGGCTTGCCACTTGAGATCAACATGCAAGATTGTAAGCAGTCCTGTTTTCGTATCCACATCCCATTCTTTGTAGTGCAGGGGTCGACATTATAATTGGCCCGATGGCCCGAAACAGGTTTGAAAACACATGCGGGCCACCAGATGGCGCCCTATACTGGCCCGATGGGGCCAGTGGTAAAATGCCCTATTATTTTTATTTCACAATATGTTGGTGTTGTTTTGTAATTGTTTAAGTTTTATTTATATTTTGTTTATTAGCACAAAAAATATTTTAGGCATTCTGCATTGTATAAGGGTCAGCTTGCTGAACGGTCTACTGGTTTTGACCCCCATGAAAAGAGTGCTGTTAACTTGAATGCATTTAATGCATTAATAAATGGTGGTC
This sequence comes from Benthosema pterotum, assembly GCA_039105355.1. Lineage (NCBI taxonomy): Eukaryota > Metazoa > Chordata > Actinopteri > Myctophiformes > Myctophidae > Benthosema > Benthosema pterotum. The sequence continues at coordinate 31,580,633 of CM076977.1, forward strand.
TTTTTTGCAGACTATGGGGATCGATTACCTGGGCCTGTGGTTACAGTTGTGGGGCCAGTGATTCTTAAAAGCCACTGGTCCGAAGGGCCAGTGGCAAATTTCCCTTAATGTCTACCCCTGTAGTGTGACGGCACCTTTGCACCAACAACAAACACAGGAGGAAAGGGAAATGGAGAGATGGAAAGAGGAGAGGCCACAGTGAAGCAGTGAAGTTTTTATTATTTGACATTGTATATATTTTTGCATGAAGAAGCAATAATCCAAGCATTTCCTATTAAGACAGCTCTTCATACTGCATATACATTAACCCTGGCCTGGTTCTGATTATCAAAGTGGATGTTGCAGAAAAAAAAAATAGGAAAATATACTGTATGTTTACTGTTAACAATCCTGACAAATAACTAGTTTTAGATTGTCAATGCTTTCTGATTACATTAATATGCTACTGCTACGGCAACACATGTCAACATGCTTGTGGTCAGTAGTTACACGTGCAGATGAGCTCCCAGGCTGTGACCATTGAATTGTCGGAGCATCTGGAGTTTGATGAAGCAGGAAATACAATTCATTCTGCTTTTAGATTGAAACTGCAGATCCTGCTGGAGATACTGTACACGATTTAAGGATTGGGTATCAGTTTTGTCCTCTGAGTTGTGAAAACCTGAAGTATTCCACAGTCATTGTTCAAGGACGTGTCAGCTGATTCACTTATTGATCTGGACCTGCAATTTTCTATGTCTTTAACATCTGAGAGAAAGAACAACCAATGCATGTGCACACGCATGCGCACACGCACACGCACATATGCCAAACCTGGATAGAACACAGAACAAGGATAACCCCTATTTGTAGATGATTTACATAGTTACATTAACTTGCAAGGAACATCCATAAACTTTTTAGTGGCACATGCCTGCCTCCACATGCACGCACGCACGCGTGTGCACACACCACGCAGTAGTAGCAGTAGCTGCAGCAGAGGTCTGCTGATTTATTTGGTGCTTGCGTACTTCTAACAGGCTGGTTCCGCTGGGAGAGGAAGCAAGATGGTCCTTGGTGAGATTGGGATGGTTCGGGAGTAGAGTAGTGTGTGTGTGTGTGTGTGTGTGTGTGCGTGTGCGTGTGTGTGTGTGTTGGGGGGGGTCAATAACATCTAACGAGGTAAGCAGGCATCAGATGTTTGCCAGTACAGGACACCAGAGCATTCCACAGCTGTCTGCTCGCTCACTTACAGCAGTGGTTCTCAAAGCTTTTAATTTCAAGGACCACCAGTCTGGAATGCATTATTAGGCTAGGCTGTGGACCCCCATAACTCTGAACATGTACAAATGGGTCCCTCCATTTGGTTCCTCTCAGTTACAGACCTGAGAGTCCATTTCATTTGTAACCATCAATCCCCACTTTGAGAACCACTGATTTACAGTACCTTATGGTATTCAGTTGTCAGCATGATACCAGACAAACCGTTTGATATACAGTACCGTATACAGTATTTACACAACATAACACAACATGTTTGATAACAATGTGAACTTATTGCATTAATAATATTGTGTCCTAAATGTATGAATAGCAAAGTAACCCTAAAGTCTAATTCATCCCTTTGGCTTGCAAGTAGATGTCATATAACACTGACAGATATCCTCAAGCTACAAACCATGAATCTCTATGATTTCCAAACTGTACTGTACTTGGCACAAAGCAGAACCATTTCCAGCAGTGGTTTGATCTCAATGTGAGGTCCAGAAACCACTAACAGTACCTGGGAGGGTTCCAGTGGTTCACCTGCTAAATGATTGATACTATAGTCATCTCTAAACCCTATGCATCCATTATCAGTTAAAATGATGGTTTTACAGTGTAGGGTCAATGACCCTACACTGACACTTCCACAATGACACCGTCAACACTGATGCACTATGAACTACGTTGTATTTCTCTGCACTTTATATTTTATTTTTTCCCTGCACAGCACTGTCTTGTGTCTGTTTTTATACGTTTTTTGTGAAATGTATAATATACTGTAGATATCTGAATCTGAGCATTCTCAGAGCCAGAGAAAGGCATATCATGTGAGGTCCCTTATGGCCTAATGCATATCACTTTGTGGGTCTTTATAAAGGACATTGTAAAGGTAGAGAATCTCTGGTGTACAGAGCTATAGAGTAGGATGACTCCATTGAGGTACAAGGAGGTCAACAAGTCCTCCAGCCTGTCAGTCTTGCATTGAATGAAGATGGATGATCCAGATGCGGTTTTAGGGGCCTTTTGAGAGCGGAGTGAAGCATTGAGAAAGGACTGGCGTGTGTTGAAGTAGACCCTACCAGGATTGAGGATGAGGGGAGTGGGTGAGCTATATATTGAGCCACAGGATGCTTTATATACTTGTTCCTTTGTCAACTGTGGCATGGCCAAGGAGGAGTCTGGAGGACACACACTGTGCAGTGTGCTATGTTCCGTGTGGCACCAGTAGCAGGTACCATTTATTGTTCAAGTTGCAGACAGTCCATTTAGTGTGTGTTATTTTGACCAACCTGTATGGTAAAACAATATAACAAAGTTGGCCTTCTTTTTGTTGAGAAATGCATGCACGCAAGCTTTCCATTTATCTAGAAATGTTGACAGTTTAGCTGGGAACCAATTATCCAAACCCGGGTAGGAGATGAAAGTTCAAAATGGAAAGTTAAATAAACTCCTCGGGTGATGCTTTGTACTTGGGATAGCCACATGTTTGTAAAACACTTGCCTATAGATATCCATAGTGGGAGTTAAAAATACATCTTTACCCCATTACATGTTAAGGGAATGATGATGACCTTAGTGTTGAGACGCATTATAGAAATGCTGCAGATTTTCTTTGATCGCCTATATACTGTACTGAAACCTTTGATCTGATCCTGGACTGTGTGAGTGTGTGTGTGTGTGTGTGTGTGTGTGTGTGTGTGTGTGTGTGTGTGTGTGTGTGTGTGTGTGTGTGTGTGTGTGTGCGTGTGCGTGTGTGCGTGCGTGTGTGCGTGCGTGCATGCATGTGCTTGTGAGTGGATGTGTGTATTTTTTTTTTTTTTACTTTTGTCTGTCGTGCATTTGCTTAAGAGCTTGTGTGTTAGCTTGCTCATCAAGTGGTTGCCTCCATAAGTTCAGAGGTGTAAAATAAACAAAATGACGTAACTACTCACTGAAACAAAGCCTTCTAGAACATTGGCAAAGATCTATTCTCAAAGCTGGGAATGGTCTCAGGTCCCTAGCTCATCATTGACTTGAAATAAATTGCTTTCAAGTGGATCGGCACAGGCGCACAAATGCCATGGTATTTTACTAAAATGGCACAAAGTGAATTTTAGAGAGAAGCTGTGGACCTGAGACCCTTTCCAGCTTTAGACTTGCCTAGGCTTTGTTTCGGTGAGTAGTTACGCTGTTTTGTTTATTGTTTGTTTGTTTATTCTCAAAAAATAACAACAACAATGCATGGCAGTAGGAAAGTCACTACAGAGCTGTGTATGGGTGCCTGACAGAGCGTCAGTGAGAGACTCGCTGGAGGTACTGGACGGGGGCTAGGTTTCACCTAGTGAAAGGGCCATTTTGGTTAAATATTCATCACAGTGAATGAGTTAAATGTGAAAAAGCTTGGCAATGGGTGCTACTGTACATTTAGATATTTATGCTATTAGTGAATGTTTTAAGAAATATTCTAGAGCTCTGTTTTCTACTATCGATTTGTTAACCCTACCCTGCTCCAAATGTTCAGTTTCTATTCTAGCCTTGACATGTAGGCTCACAGTAATTACAGTACAGACCCATTTCCAAGGTCGCCTTTGTTTCAATGGTCTTGGAGAAAGCTGTCTGTAAGCAACTACTACAAGTCCTGGACAGACAACAATAACATATTTGACAAGTCCCAGTCTGGTTTCCGTCAGAGACACATGTAACAGCTCTCCTCAGGGTCTCAAATGATATCCCTATGAGCCCTGATGTTGGGAAGCATTCAGTATAATGCTCGACCTAAGTGCAGGCTTTACACTTCACCGTTCTCAGTAGGCTAGAGGTAGAGTAGTTTTGTGTGACCATGTTATTTTCAAGCAACAATGTCGGAAAATGCAGCAAAGTTTGCTGCCACATACTTATTTATTTATGCATTGCTGTTTTTATTACGATGGGGGACGGTTATTTTAGCACATATTTTCACCGTAGTTCAATGGTGTCGTCGTTGACTGGTTTGACTTATATTTTTTCAGTTAGGAGTGTTGATTTGGCCAGCAACAATCATGTTTCATCATGTGCATCTTTGACATGCCTCAGTGCTAAACCCTGAGTACATTTATTTCTTTTAGCTGCATAGGCAAGTGTCCTAATTTGCCATTTTTTTTCAGTGGATTTCGTATATACAGTTGTACTTTTCGTTTAAACTGAATGACCTTAGTAAGCATCAGTCTCACAAGACTGACTGAATATCTTATCATTTAGTTCAGTTTCAGTCCAGACAAAACTGAGATCCTTGTCATAGGTCCTGAGAGCATCTCTCAAAAATTCTGCAGCTAATTGTTGGTCCCATAGCAGTTAATGCGAAACAGTCGTCCTTGGCCATGTGAACTTAGAGAAACATGTGAAGAAAGTGGTTGAGTATTGTTTCTTTTAATTGTAAAAAGTTGCAAAAATTAAACCCATACCGAGTACTCAACATCTTTCAAAAAGGTTCACTCTTCTAGATTTTATCCAAAATACTGCCGGCAGACTCCTAAGTGGTCACATATTTCAGAAAATGCAGAATTTATTTTAAAATGCTTTTAATCATCTACAAAGCACTACGCTGACTGGCTCTACTTTGCTTCTCTGAATTACCCTTGGAGATGTGAGATCGCTCAGCCCTTCAGTCCAAGGCCTTTGGCTGTCCTAAACACTAGACTTAACATGAGACTTGAAATGAAAGCCTTGCATTGGCTACTGGCTTGGTCTAACTCTCTATCTACCATTGTACTACCAGTTAAAAGAAATTGCAGTTGACTGTTTCAAGAGGAAGTTAAAAATATCTTATGTTTTTTGTAGCTACTAGTTACTTTGTTCAAGTAATTAGCATAAGTTGTTGTTACGGAATGGAGTATTCATCTATATTTTTTGCTTACTTGTATGATCTCCATGTTTCATTTTTTAATGTTTTCTTTTATAAATGCCCTATTTTATATTATTTATTCTTGTGACAATGCCACAATTTCTTTTTTAAACATCCTGGCCTATGCTCACAGTAAGGATGTCTGATTGAATGTGGTTAGATCTGTGTTTGTAGGTTTTATATTATTTAGGATATATTGATGAAAGGCAGAAGTCCTAACTAGGCTGATGGACCTGACGTCACAAAAGTCCATCCGCTTCCCTGCACTTCCACTTTTCACCACTAAGGCCTGTCTGCTTCAACTCTGGAGAGCTACACACACACACACACACACACACACACACACACACACACACACACACACACACACACACACACACACACACACACACACACACACACACACACACACACACACAGACACACACACAGTTGCACCGTCCATCTCCTGAAAACCATCCGTTTTGAGATACAAATGTTCCTTCCACCTGACAGTGACAATCTGTTTTTTGTTTGTTTTTTGGCATCAACCTGTCATTTCCTTTTCCAAACAATTCCCCATGGTGTTGGAATCAGATCCAGAATCCTGCTCCCAGGTGGAGGTTATGATATATGACTCCTCTATTATGGCTGCATCTGCAATTTATTAACCCTGGCTGCCTTTTCTCAACATCCCACCTGGTCCGTCACATAACCTACACTGTGTTATATATATTTCATTGGGCTTGGGTCAGCTTTTTTTCTGAAAATAATCCAACATTGTAAAATATAATTGCATATCGTATGCACTTCACTGGATCATAGCGGTTTATGAATCTAGAATATGTTTTTCGATAGTTGTACCTAAGAGGGTCACTTTGTCAGGTTGGCGTGAGAAAGCTATACTATGGTTCATTTCTTGACCCAGAAGCTTGTTGCTTTGTTGATCTCAACCACTGTGTTAGTGTTGGACAAGAGTCGGTACCCATACCTGCTAATAACATTTCCATCTGCATGTTTGTGCTTCTGGTTATTTCTAGGTCCAACGCAAAGTGCTAATTGCTACACTTTAGATTTACTGCAGGCGGCAGATCATCTTTATTCTCCTCCCTTGAGCTGTCTGTTTTACAAACCACATGGAGGGATTTCTGGCTGTGTGTGCATGTGGGCTATGGCAGTATGACAGCTTACATTTCGTTCTGTTGTCGTAGGCACGTCCTTGAAATGATGTTAAATGACGTAGCAAAGTCTTTTCTTGACGGTTTGGTCCAACTTCCAGCTTCCTGATAAGTCAGCTCTTTAGAAAAGCCATTCAACTGACCCCAGTATTGTGACCTTAAGTTGCTGATTGTCAGCAAGAGTTGACTGATGGCTTTCAATTAGTTAAGTTACAAAGTTCACAGAACTCAGTGCTGAGAATCACCTCACCTAGCACTGTGAGGAGCACCACCATATGGATGTAAAGGCTTTGTCCTAAACCTCCCACCCAACACTCCCTGCGGACAGGTGCCACTCCAGCCCGTAGGAGTATATGCAGTGACCAATATGACCCTCACTGCTCAGCTTCCCTCCCCCGAACACAGGCTGATTGTGTTCATATAGATATAGATGCATGACAAAGCCAGAAAATACACCCAACCCTCTTCACAGAGGGTTGGTAGGCAGGCATCTTGTGTGCCATATGTGTCATATAGTGTCTTCTGTTGGGTTTGCCTTTTGATAATGATGACTGGAGACTTAGAGCTGATGTTGGGACCTCATTAGGGCTCACTGGACCAGAGGCATCAAAGAGGATAATGTGTAAGGGGTCAGGGTCTCATACCACCTCTCTATGAGTTAATGACTCAAGTCTCTGTGTCTATGTGTTTTTGGGGATGGGGGCAAGAGGTCTTGGGATCACCCCTAGTGAAGTGGAATGTGCTGAACCCACATGGTGGCCTGCTGGCATGCATGGAGACCATCACACAGGCAGTGAAACACCCATCGATAGAAAACACAATTCTCACACTGATCCCCATGGATAACTCAACAGCTGGGAAACAAAACATTGCCATACAATCTTTTTACATCTATTTACACATGCTCATCATCATCGTCATCATCATATACTGTATACAATCTCTTGATTTGTGTTTTCGCTTATAGTGGAATTCCCTAAATAGGAATGAGAGGTTGAGGTTAAGGTCGCTGCACTGCTGTGTTTTTTTTTGTGGCATTTAAATTAAGCAAGGATCTTATGTGTTAACCTAATAGCAGTGCAATGTGAAAATGTAATACAAATCTACATATAGCTTTAGAAATATTTGTCATCTGATTTTTGGCCCACATCTTCTCTATAATTGATCTGCGCTTGCACCACTTATTATGAAAGTACTGTAGTTTTCACTGTTACTGCACACGCATGATCACTTGTGCATGCATGCCTGATGCTCATGTGTGTGTCGATTTCTGACGGGATTCTGAAATTATGACCTCTATTTGGACCCCAAATCAAATATCAATAGCCTGTCATTGCCTGAGAACCTCCAAAGTGCTAACCTTGGTGGCCTATTCTTCTTCCATCCCAGTTGAACCAGACCACTCTGCTTGCCCTTAGAAACCAAGCGTGGGTGTGGCCTGACATGGCAACACGGCGACCCATCCTTGGTTTCTGAGGTCCTGTGGGATCCTGCATGCTGAACCGAAGGCCATAATACACCTACGATTTCAAACTGTTTCTGTTTTGGGAATATTGATCAACATTGGTTTACCTCTCCATAGAGATAAACAACAAATACAAAATGTATGCATTGTCTCTTGTCATGGAATATCCCTCACATTGTTTGATATACCAACATAGTCTTAGACTGGAGTTGACTGATTATAATGCACTGCCAGGAAAAATGCAAGCATAACAGATGCATTTAGTGTCTCTAGTAATAAGGGTAAACTTAAGAACAGTCAGGGCTTCAATCCCCAATCCAACCACACAACGGTTGGATTGGAGTCTCTGAGATAGACAGCTAGCTGCCTCACGCTACAGGGAAAGCAAGCACATGTATTGGGCTTGCTTGTGTGTGTGTGTGTGTGTGTGTGTGTGTGTGTGTGTGTGTGTGTGCGTGCGTGCGTGCGTGCGTGTGTGCGTGTGTGTGCGTGTGTGCGTGCATACATGTGTCTACTGTATGTCTGTGACTCTCTGTGCTCATCCATGTGTTTTTGTGCACTTGTGCATGTGCATGCAGCAGTGAGATGGGGAATCATGCATTTTATCTTTGCAGCGGTTGCTGGCTATATTTCATGGAGTCTTCTGCCATTTGGAATGCCATGTGAGTTACTGTTGCAGGATGAATGGATGTTCCCTGTGCACTTGGCCAGCTCAGAAACAGCGGAACATGAACACAGGGGAGAGCTGGATGTAAATTCACTGAATGCTTCAACAGGAGAACAGCCTTGAGCTACTTATCTACCCCCCCCCACACACACACACACACATATGCACAAATTCCACGTAGGAATTTGTGTGTGTGTGTGTGTGTGTGTGTGTGTGTGTGTGTGTGTGTGTGTGTGTGTGTGTGTGTGTGTGTGTGTGTGTGTGTGTGTGTGTGTGTGTGTGTGTGTGTGTGTGTGTTGGTTCTGAACTGTTCATCCATGATAAAGTTCATATTTGTTTGCATTTAGGTGTACTTTGTGTTGAGTAAAGGCACCTGCTGGCTAGTGGTCCAGGTGCGTGCCATATAGACACGCAGAGTGCATGGAGTTGATTTTCAACTGTTCATCCCTGATATAGCTTATATTTGCATGCTTATATTGAGCTGAGCTTGATTAATATATTAGTACTGCTTGTGTTGTTCAATGTATATTATACTACATCTCATTTAAAGACATTCTTTGGTGCTGATGCACAAGCTCATTCTTAAAAAACGTTAATTATAGAAACAATACAAGGAGAGCCTGCAGGCTTGTTGCTGGAGCACTAGTAAACAACAAACCAAGCTGGAAACCATTTTAGTGCAGGAGCATTGAACTAAAAAGAAAGGAACATTGAAGTAAAGCATAGAGTTTTTACTGACATCACTGTTTAGATTTAGATGCACATGATTACAATAAACTAATGAGTTTAAGTACAAGCAGGTGACTGATGGCATTTAGTTTAATTTATATTTGACTTCATTGGATTTAAATTATTCCTTGACTCTTGGATTGCGTGAGTAAATATATACCATTGTCACACATGCTCTTTAACCTTAGAATCGAATTAGATTATACAGCATACAGCCCTCACATTTGATTTGGTCTGAGTGTTTTCTTAAACATCCATTAATTGGTCACATTGGCCTTTTCTTTCAGATGTCAATGAATGTGAGGTGAATGACGGCGGCTGTGAAGGTTACTGTTGCAACACCATCGGCAGCTACTACTGCAAATGTCCTGAGGGCAGCAGACTGGGGCCAGACGGTAGAGCTTGTCAGGGTAAGATGTGAACAAATTAAATAATATACATTGGTATATGCTTTTACTACAACTTTTTCACTTTTTGCCTTCAAACATCAAATGTGTTGTTCCTTGCACATACAGTATACCTGTATAGGTATGCTAGTTAAAACGGGTACATTAAAAACAGAGGTTGTATGTTTAAGTGCATTGTAAATAACCTGGCATAGCTAGAGGCTTTCCTGCCCAGCTAGAGCTTCCTGAGCTTCCTGTGTGAAGTGTTGAATGGGAGAAGTCAGTTGAACTTACTGGAATGTTGGAATCCTGTACTGGAATGTTTAGACTTCCAAGTACATTCCCTTATTTGTTTTATGTATTTATTTATTTTACTAATAAGACACCAAACTTCATGTACAGTAAATGAAGGTATATTACTTTATTTGCAGTTACTTAAAAAAAAGTGGTCCAGGTGTTATTGTGTGAAAACACTCCTTTATGGCTGTTTCCCCTACCCCAAAATAAGCTCATAATTGCGCTAAGGGGTGTTGTTCAAGTTCACCTATATACATCGCTACAAAATGCAATGCTATATATTGTCTCTCCACCATGTCAGCAGTGAGTTAACACTCACACTTTCACTTTTGGTTCAGGTGAACGCCTGCATTATCGCGGTGATTCTCGATTCTCTCTGCAGTGCCAACATAAAGAGAATCGAGAGTCGATTAACACCAGGCGTTTTGTAACCATGGTAACGGTCCACAAGACAACTGTAAAATCACCCACATTGTAGGAGCCGCCATTTTGTTTGTTTTGAATCACGCAGCATAGGAAAAAAGCTCACTGGATTGAGCTTTGGAAAACATTGCGCGTGTTTGCACGAAACAAGCATGCGCGCAATAAACAACACTGGATGCTGCGCAATAACATCCAGCGTCACACACTCTCTTTATCGCACGTCTTTTTCAAAGCACAAAACGCCGGGCCCGTTGAAAATGAACCAGAAGGCGCGATTTGTTACTGACCGTCTGTAATCCCCTTAAGACAGAGGTTTTCAACCTTTTTGACTCCAGGGCCCACCATTTATTCAGCATTTGAGCCACGGACCACCATTTGATTACATTTTCACACCAAAGATCCTAAAATTCAAGAATTCTTTTGATTTTGTCCACAATTCCAGGCTGTATTTTGCCGACACAACAGTTAAGTGTAAACTTCTTAATTAAGTGGTGCTAATTCAGATGATGAATATTTTAACTCTTGAGAGTGTAAAAATGAAACCAAACGGACCCGCAAGGGTCCATTTGGTTTCATTTTTACATTCTCAAGAGTTACATCTGGTTAAGCAATTTTCCATCATTTAGCCTGGGGACCACCTGGAATCTTCTCAGGGACCACTGGTGGTCCCCGGACCACCTGTTGAAAACCTCTGCCTTAAGACATGCAGCATCATACTGGCATGTGAAAATCTGAAGCTTTCTAATAATCTCTTTGACAAGCATCTCCAATGACGTCCAGGCTCATCTGCTCAACTTCTACCAAATTAAAGGTTTCCAGGAACCTGGATTGATACCTGATACAGGATGTGGTTCACTTTTAGTGGTGAAGCTGATGTGGTTCTTCATTCATGAGCCTGAGGAAAACTAAATGGATCATTGGAATTTCCGTGTCCAGGTTTAGTGTTATAGGCTTATATTCTGCCCTTGAAAGGGGGATTGTGAGAGCACTTCCCTCGACATCTGGGGGTCCACTGAGGTACATTTCACGCCTTCCAGACAAAAAACATAATCAAATGCCTTCAAATGTAGTGCATCATTTATTTTACTTGATAATTAATGATGTTTGCACATGGAAGATAATATTGATAAAACACCCCAGACATATTGCACTCTTTTCGACAGCTGAAAATACCTTCATTTGTCCAGATCTACCCAAAATGCTTGTTCAGCGGCCCAGTTTAGGGTCAGTTCACACCGCATGGCCTCAGACGGCAAAATTCCACCCCCACCCATAATTCCAAAACACCACCCCCACACATATAGTACCACACAGACCCAAATGCCCCCAGTATTGAAAGGGTGCCATTGTGTTACCCTATTGAAATCCTCTCAGACGAAGGCTGCTTTTGAGTATATTAACCTCATCAAACATTCCCTATGTATTAAATCCCCCTCCACATGAGAGCTGGGACCCAAGACAGAGTAGCTAGAGAATATGCAAACGTCCTTGGGGAGTTGTGTGCAGAGATCCCTTATTTTTTGTCAGTTTAAAGGAATTGTGGATTTTCTAGTTTCTGATCATATTAATGTTCATCTATTGACTAGTCCCAGTAACGCACTGATCCCGCCCAAACCCCATTGCCCCCTTTGCCCGCAATCCTTCTTATTGGTGCCATGGTAATTCCAAAAAGTATTGAGGTCATTTTGGAATTGCTGTTCCCACGAATGCACAAGAACCCCCCCGAATTCCTCCCAAACCTGCACACACATGTGTGCATGCACGCTTACACACATGCACACGTACACACACAGACACAATCACATGTGTGTTTTACAGGCATGGGCAAAAAAGACGACTTCCAGCCACTGGGATGCTATTCGTGTGTTTTCTTTCTCCAAACATTAACATATTAAAGTACTTTATTGCTCCTCTGTCATCGAACAGTGAAGTCCCTGAGTGACTGATAGCGGTATAGGAACAAACCAGGAAGTAGTTACTGTAGGTGGAGTAAGTTTGATGTTCTGTCCAGATGTGTCCTAATGGCTTACTGCCCTTGAAGGAGGGACTTCAGGTATCTTGTCTTCTCATTAATTCAGGTTTCAGAGCATTTGCTGAAGGCTCTTGTGATGTGGGCACTATACTGTATTGTCATGCTTGTAAATTTGTCCTCTCACATATATTTACATACAGGATTGAAAAAAAATGTAAGTTTTCGTGTCTGTGTCCGTCGCAGAGGTTTGCTTCATTGGTAGTTATTCTAGGGCACTGTTCTTGTCATACGCACTGCTTTCTTGAATTATTCTATTCTTTATTCAGTATTAGTCAAAAATAGCAGATCTAGGAACTCAAACAATGCATCGCAACACTGGAAACAATTTACTAAAGTTGGTGTAACTGGAAACAATTTACCAAAGTACATTTGGAACTCAAGTCCAGTTCTCAAGACTACAGTGGTTTATGTTCTATCTTGTTGAGAATATTCACATTCCCTAGGGGAGTATATCCCTAATAATAACCATTTGAGTGACCCCACAACTGTTACTCTCACGCCACCTTCAGGTCAAAGTGTCAATTTTTCTTACATGAATGCTCCTTTTATACTTCCCTACTACTAACTTTGGTGACCTCGTAGCCTTAACCTCTAGTGCCACCATTGGGCCAAAATGTGTTTTTATGTTTTTGGATTGATATGTTTGTGGATTTTGTATATAATTAAATTATTTAAATATGGAAGTTTCTTATAGTTGCCTTTACTTCACTTTAGTTCAAAACTTTTGCTAAAGTTTACTTGACATGTTAACCCTAGATAGATTTTATGGAAAGGGGGTATACACAGTTCCCACCTGTTCAACGCTTTTCCTGTTATGTATTTGTTATCTGCACTACGGTGGCAGCTCAAAGGATGTCATTGTCAGTTGACATGGACATTTTTGTTTGAACATTTGTGTGTGTGTGTGTGTGTGTGTGTGTGTGTGTGTGTGTGTGTGTGTGTGTGTGTGTGTGTGTGTGTGTGTGTGTGTGTGTGTGCTGTAGATGTGAATGAGTGTGAAGAAATGAATGGAGGGTGTCAGCAGACATGTGTCAACACACCAGGATCTCATCACTGCGAATGCAGCCATGGCTTCCGCATGCACAGCGATGGACGGACCTGCATTGGTGAGCACTAAAGACTACCACACAACTTGCATCTCTCCAAAATGAATACTGCAGGATTGTGCCAACTCCACAAGAAAATTGAGGAAAGGGGTCATGGTGGCACAGTGGTAGTGCTGTTGTCTCACAGCTAGAAGGTTCTAGGTTCGATTCCTGCTAGGGGTGCTCTTGCTCTGAGTGTTGGCAGTGCCCACACCCACAGCATGCTCAAGTTGGCTAAAGGACCTTTCTTTGTGGTGTTTGCATATTCGCCCTGTGTTCCCGAAGGGTAGGTACCCTCACAAACACATGCTTCTGGGGTGACTGATGGACATCCTGCTAGGCCGCCTGATGGAGGGGAAAGGAACTGGTGGGAATAAGGTGATCCTTCCACATGTTATGTCCAACTAGAGAAATTCCCCTTGTCAGGTGAAAGAAGCAAATTGGACTCATCAAGCATAGAAGCATGATGTCAGTCCGCTGCCTCTCCAGGTTGGTGATGGGCGTGTAGAGACCAGGATCACATTAGGAATTGGCACTGGGTGACAAAATGGGTTGCAAAATCATGGGTAAAATTGTGTCAAAAAAGTAAAGTTGAAGAAAGAGTGCTGTGTATACATGCTGTAGGAAGTGAGTGCAACATGTGCCATTGGCCTCGATCGGTCTAGCGGTCAAAAATACATTTATTGTTTCCTGGCATTATGAAAGACAAAACAGATTTGCTTCCAGCGACCCATTTCTTTCCTGTCAAATTAGAGGAATATGAACCAAGACATATTTTTTAATTTACATGCAGTAATTTACATAATTCTTACAGGGGGTGCTGGCATTATTTAACATAAATCTTACCATTCTGTTGGCCTGCAGAGATGTTCCTCTGGACAAAGCTAGCCATCTGCAGTCATAAACTGTGTCAACTGTTGATGTCTTTCTCACAACTAAACTATGTTACATTGTTACATTATATAATTAAAAGCTTCCTGCCAATCTAAATTCAATATCCTCAGCTCCTCAATAATACTAATCAATCAAGTGCTTCCCCCCACTACAACAACAATGTAGGCTTTACTACTGCTATGCTGGATTTCAGTTTCTTATGATTTGCTCACATAGCGAGAACATCTGGTGCCTGTAAGTCCACAGGAAACCTTACCATGATTCACAGCTCCACACCTTGACAAGGAACGTGTATTTGCTATGTTTTCTGAGCAGATACTGTATGACCAGACAGACCAGTATAAGAGAGGACAAAAAAGCATCAGAAACAATTTCTAATAATTCTAAATCTGATCTATCCTATAAGCAATAATACAGTGTTAATAAAGTACACAATGGGTTATATAAAATATTGTTTAACACTGTCTAGTTGAACTTGATAGATGGACATTGGACAACGTGGACTATATTGTGTCAACTGTCATACCAAAGCCTCTGCTTACTGCTGTACAACTTAAATCTACTATATCATTGCTGTTGGGTGGAAACTGTTACTTCTCAAGAAATGGAAATGGTTAAACTGTGCTAGTTCCAATGCAGTTGTTCTTTAGTCACGCACTCTTGACTAGTTTCAATATTTATAAAATGTAAAGATATACTTAAAATTGTATAGATGTTCCAACATTTCCGAACATTAAAATGTTCATTCATATATTCCATATATGGAGATACAAGGATTCTTCCTGACATTGACAGAATATTTCCCCATGATTTTATCAGCGGAATGACGAAGCAAAGGTCACCTTGGATCAGTGCACCTCCATGATTCACTCTAATATCTCTCTTTGCTGACTCTGGGGTTCAAGCTTTGTGGTGTGCTGTATGGTTGACTGTAAGGTTGGTTTTCTAATTGTATATCTGCTGAAGTCATCATTGTTAAAATCCAGCCGCTCTCTTTCACTTTTATGGCCAGTCTGTGTCATCATGTCTGTGTTTAGAGCACCCATAGGCGCAGGGCTGACTTCCTTATTCGGCACATCATTAAATCACAGGAGAATGACTTGGCTGGAAAGCTCATTAGAAAGTAATCAGGGGTAACCACTGGAATGGGCTCACTATCATTTCCCAGTTTCCAGCCGTTACGCGACTGCTTTCCTTAATCACGTGGCCACTGAGCTCGAGGTGTGAAAACCATTCCTGAGTGCCAACAATTCAATTCTGTTTGTCCCCATTTGTGCATTAGGCATTACACCACTGTTTAACTGAGAATATCAGAGGTTGAACTGGGGGCTACGATCATCAAAAATGTGTGCGAGTTTTCACACAGGGCTGTTTTCCATGGACTGGGAACCAGTTCAGTTCTTTTTCGTTTTTAGTCCAGAGGCAGAGTTCCAACGTTAATTTGTGTGCGAAACCATATATATATTAATTTGTTATTGTTAAATTTTAAGTATGCAAATTAGGCATTATATAGGAAATATGCAAATAATGTAAAATATGAAATCGCTACTACTGGGTAAGGGTTATCATATAATAATGTTCTTATCTTAATCCTATAAACATTTTAATATATTTAGGTATTAATATGTTCTGATTATGGAGGTCTGGCTCATGGACTACTGGTCACGGACGGTGTAATGTGTAATAAGCTTTTGTGCCTATTTTGTATATTCATTATGAGGGTACATTTTCATTCATATAATTTTTGTGAGATGTGGGTTCCGTCGCTTGCTAAAACTGTTTTGTTTTTGTGTTTGTTTGTCCTTTGTGCTACACAGCAGTGAACTCTTGTTCAGTGAAGAACGGTGGATGCGAGCATAAGTGTGTGGACATGGGAAACGATCACTACAAGTGTGAATGCCCGAGGAATTACCAGCTGCAGAGAGACGGCAAACACTGTCAATGTAATTCATATTCACTTATACCAACAGGAACTTCTTACTGATTTTCCACTACATTATACCGTACATGTGAGCTGTGTGAGCAAGCAGCAACCTTCAAGCTTTTGTTATCAACCATGGCCCAGATATGAGGGCACTAAATTGTCTGAGCATCAGTGACATGGAGGCCATTTAAAATCACCTGCTGGTCTGAGATGGCCTGCTGGGTTCTTGTCTCTCTCCTCCATGTTGTGCTTTGTTTGTTATGGCGTGTCCCTGTCTGATTCATTTTTAGGGCTTTACTGACCATGTTTTGTTTCATACTGTGTGTGTGTTTGTGTGTGCGTGCGTGTCTGTGTGTGTGTGTGTGTGTGTGTGTGTGTGTGTGGGGGGGGGGGGGGGGGGGGGGGGGGGGGGGGGGGGTCCAGTGAAGGATGCCTGTGAGGAGAGGAATGGAGGCTGTGCTCAGCTGTGTCGTTCAGAAGATGTTGTGGCTATGTGCAGCTGCAGGCCTGGATTCACCCTGGCTATAGATGGAAAGAACTGTGATGGTACAGAGAAACACACACATTTTATTTTAGATACACTAATTCTACAAACTCTGTTATGCGCGCACGCACGCGCACACACGTACACATGCGTGCACTCACACTCAGACACACTAGAAAAACGTCTCATCCGAAAGACGTTATGTAATTTAAGTGGCATCTGTGGTCCCACTTTAAATCATAACCACACTCCGGAATAAAGAAATAAACAGTAGAGGAAATTGAACGCAGCTTGTCCCTTGAATCTTTGTCTGTGCTCTATATTTCACCAAAGCAGCAAAAACGTAAGCATCTACTGTTTATTACAGCAACTCTGAGATGGTCTGTTCAACAGTATTGAACTGTGGTGTCAGTAATAGGCTAGTGCTAAACAAAAGCCTCATTCATCAGCATATTGCTATTGTTCGCAAAGTGTCTCCACTGGCGAGACAACTGTCTGACCTCCAATACACTGACTCCTAGTTAGACCCCCAAGAGTCTGACCTGGCTCTAACCCTAACTGGAGCTGTGTGTGTGCGTGTGTGTGTGTGTGTGTGTGTGTGTGTGTGTGTGTGTGTGTGTGTGTGTGTGTGTGTGTGTGTGTGTGTGTGTGTGTGTGTGTGTGTGTGTGTGTGTGTGTGTTTGTGTGCAGCAGCTTCTATGGTACATGTCATGGACTAGCAGATCTTCCACTGTACAATTATGTGATTAGTTAATGCTATATGTTCCAGATTGTGTGTTCTATACTGTACTTGCCTAGCCCTATGACTAAATAGTGATGAAGTCAAACAGATCAATTTTTGTCAGGACAAAACAGTACATTTTAACCACCCCAAAAACATTGTTTTTACAACCTCTGGGTGTCCATGAATAGGCCAATGTCTTTCTTTTGTCTTGTAGGATTACAGAATCGACTGAAACCATTTGTAGATTTACAGCACTATTCAAAGACAACTCAATCCAAGACTGATAAAGTCTACACATTTTTGTTTACAATGTTAGCCACCTTGCTCGTGTGTGTGTGTGTGTGTGTGTGTGTGTGTGTGTGTGTGTGTGTGTGTGTGTGTGTGTGTGTGTGTGTGTGTGTGTGTGGGTGTGTGGGTGGTGTGTGTGTGTGTGTGTGTGTGTGTGTGTGTGTGTGTGTGTGTTTGTTTTCCTTGTAGACATTGATGAGTGCAGTACAGACCATGCCAGGTGCTCCCATGGCTGTGTGAACATACTGGGTTCCTTCAGCTGTGTATGTAACCCTGGCTTTGAACTGGGCTCTGATGGCAAACAGTGCTACCGTAAGTACACACACTGACTTTGGCTTTGTGTCATCCAATGCAGTGTGATTAATGGATAAGTCAGCGCCGTTGCTACCTATATGCGCAATTGGCACTGCCCGTAGACCAACAACCCTGTGACCGCAACGAGATATGCCAAAAGCCGGCCCTCAAAATTAAAAATTTCTGTGTGCGTCCACGCAAACATGAGTATTTTTTAGGTTTTGTATTGGGGGTTCCACTACGCTAGTTTAAGCATGG
Organism: Benthosema pterotum; assembly: GCA_039105355.1. Classification (NCBI taxonomy): domain Eukaryota; kingdom Metazoa; phylum Chordata; class Actinopteri; order Myctophiformes; family Myctophidae; genus Benthosema; species Benthosema pterotum. The sequence continues at coordinate 31,598,844 of CM076977.1, forward strand.
CTAGAAGGCGGTTTCAAACAATCAGATTGCTTCCTCAAAACAATAGCAATTCTTTCCACTTTTAGTGTGTACATATTATGCGTGTGATTTTTTAAGGGAAATAAATACATAAAAACTTGATTTATGATGACACATTCTGCCCGAGAGCCATGCTGAACAAAGGGTGGCATGCTCAAGTCGTCTGTTGACTGACTGTTTTGGCTAGACAGACTTTTTCAGCCTTACCCTCAAGCTCAAAATACATCTTTCACATTCCTGATCCCCACACATTGCCTAGAAAAAGTGCATTAAATGCAATGGTAAAAAATAAAACAGTGGTTGTACTACTGTAGTTCCAACCCTGTTTGTGTGTTTGTGCTTTGGGACTCTAGGCATTGAGATGGAGATAGTGAACAGTTGTGAGAAGAACAATGGAGGCTGCTCCCATCACTGTGAGCACACCACCAACGGACCGCTCTGCTCCTGCAACCAGGGCTACCACCTGGACAAGGACAGGAGGACCTGCGTTGGTGAGTAACTGATGCCCTCTACTGGGTATGATTCTGGTAGCAGTCAAATCAGTTTCTATCTACCAAGGTCACTTGAAGCAAGAATACACACAATGATCAGATTGTTCTTTAGTATGGTTGTGTTGCATCTGCTATCCTTTTCTTCTTCTATCCTGCTATCCTTCAGCTCACAAATCTTGCTGCTGTGTTTGGACATTGTTGTATTTCACCAGGTGTGTTGTTTTTGTCATGTTTTCAAACTCTCTTTGGGTGCTTGCGATCCATGGGAAGTGTATGTCTTGGTACAGTGGACAGACGGTTAAGAAGTGTAGCTCAGTCTCTACCTCATTTTGTGTACACAGTCTGTCCTCTGTTGGGAGCCAAGTCTGCCTATGGCGGCCTCTCTCAATCGTGGGACTGTGTTCACTGAGTCTATATCTATCTCTCGTGCCTTGCATGGTTTCCTCTGCTGTTGGTGTGTGAATGTGTACTTCACATTGTAATTCACATTGTAATGTACTTTGGCTAAAGGTGCTAGTCAGTGTATATGCACCATTTTCCATTCATGCCAGCTCACTCCAACCCACTCTGTCCCGTCCTCAGATAGTGATGAATGTGAGAGTGGGGATGCATGCTGCAGCCACTACTGTAGGAACTATCCAGGAGGCTACGAGTGTAGCTGCAAGGCCGGTCACAGACCCAACCCAGATGGTTGCGGCTGCGATGGTAAGAGGGCTTGAGTTTGTAATTCACTTACAAACAGTCAGGGCGCTTCTAAAGTTCATTTACGTACTTATCGTTAATATTGCAGACCTATTGTTGTTAGTATCGCCTCACCAGTATTACTGTACAATGAAATACCACTTTTTTTTTTTTTTTTATCACACAAGCACTCAATCAAAATTGTCCTTTTGTTGTCAACAGCATTTGACATACAACAAAAACTGGACATAGGAGGATAGCATCACCCTGGGCCTTGCATTGACAGACACACCCTGCCATACATATTAGTCAAAGTGTTTTTATTCACAATGTAATGGATTGCAGTGTTAAGCAATGTTAATGCAAGTTTTATTATTAATACACATGTTATGATCTGTGTTTTAGACATTGATGAGTGTCTTGGCGAGAGCTCAGGCTGTGAACACTACTGCATCAACACCTTGGGAACCTACGAGTGTTTCTGTCGGCTGGGCTTCCGTCTGGATCAAGACCGTCACGCCTGCATCCGTGAGTGAAGTTTTGTGATCTGATGACATGAACGATAATAAAATGTAATGATGTAATGTCATGATAATAAAATGTAAGATATAAGTGATATGAAAGGTGCCTGTCACAGGGCAGCCCATGCCCTATATACAGTACACACTGAGGACAATGTACACTTCTAAGTACACAGCATCTCCTAACATTGCCGGTCAGCTTTGGAAATGACTGTGTGGAAGTGTTGGTCATGCACAGTGGTACATCTGAGTATTCTCCATTGCATTTTAATCTGTGACGTGTTCTGTTATTGATTGGTCTGTTTGATTGTTATTGATTGGTCCTCACCAATGGAGGCACAAGTAAGATAAGCAAAACCACAGTGTACAAATTTAGTACAAAATGTAATCAAACATTTCAAATCTCCAAATTGTTTTGAAAATATCAGTTATATTTATTATTGCTGTGTTGTGTAATCATAATCTAAACCTACACAGTAACTAGTAACTAAAGCTGTCAAATAATTGTAGTGGAAGAAAAGGTACACAATTTGCCTTGGTATACTGTATAGTAGAATATTAAAGGCCAACACTCAAGTAAAACATGGCTTGTACCTCAGAAGCACGTGACTTCACTTCAATGAGTTTTCTCTCCACCACTACCTTGGTCTGTGCATCTCAGCTCTATACAGTGACCTGGATGATGAAGAAGAGGAAGGGGAAGATGATGGGGACCTGGAGGTACGTCGGCTACCTGATCTGCTGTTCCGACGTCCTGCTCAGCTGCTGCGCTACACAGCAGCTCTGCGCTCGCGCTACGACGATGGTGGTGGTACTGATGAGGATTACGACAACGACGAGGGGGCTGACACCCAGGCAGAACAGCGAGGGGAGCTCCGACTCGTCAGCCATATAGGTATGGTGGTTTTCAACCAGTGGTTCTTGAGGGGGCTCCAGGTGGAGAGCTGGTAGCCAAATGGACCCATGGATTTGCAAACAAAATCTTATCCAATCTTGGTTTCCTTTTTCTCCAATTCTTACCTTCGGGAATTAAGCAGTACAAAACTTGAAGAAGAACCATTCCTGTCTATGATTCCACCTGAATCACCAAAGAGCACCCATCTAATAGCCACCAACCTTATCTCCCGCAGCACTTCCATATAATTCTTGTTTAAAATATTCTTTAGTTTATGGTATGAAAGGCTAGTTGTCTTGGCTGAAACCTGAACATTAATGTGGCTTGAATTGAAACTGGTTAAAAACCACTGACTTAAACCCGGCCTTGAGTATTCTTCTGTAACGTCGAGTCGATGAATAAATGCTTTACTACTACTAGAGGGTTTAAGTTGTAATTCCATTACTCCCTTTCTCAGTGTGTTTAGAGGGCTCATTTGGAGAGGACTGCAGCCTGAGCTGTGAGGACTGTGTCAACGGAGGTGTGTGTGGTCCAGACAAAGACTGCTGTGAATGCCTACCTGGATGGACAGGTGTCATCTGTAATGAGAGTAAGTCATTTTATTTCCCCAGATATACAAAAGGAATAGACTTCATGATCTCGATTGCGATCGAAAAATGATGATGATTCCTTTCTTCTTTTTCCCGCCACAATTTTGCTAGGCATTTTTTCACACCAGTGTCAATTATCAAATGTAATCATTGCCACTATGCCTCCTCTGTCAACCTGGGGAGAGCAATATCGAAGCAATAGGAATACCACGTCGAAAGGTTTTCAAGGATACCTACTAGAGGAGTAGCCGTATAGATTTTGGCCTGGCTAGAAATGGATTTTAGCAAGCGTCCACCTTTGTTGCCTTATTGTAGATACGCCACTGATCAAGTGAAGGAAAGAGGGAGAGACATGCAGCAAAGGTTGTCATGAACAGGACTCAAACACACAACACTCTGTCAGTCCAAAGCCTAGGTTATTGATTTTAATCATTGATGTTTTGAAATGCAGAAAAGCCCTATTCAAGACATACTGTAGTATTTTTAGTATGAGAGGTATTCATACCAACTGATTTAGTAGAATAATAAAACAATAAAAGTCAATTTGTTCATGTAATGCTTAATAAATAAATAGTTACATAGCACATTATATTTTGATTACCTAAAACATGTTATCATCACATAATTGCAGAAACATGTTTTTTTGTTTTTGCTTCCTGTAAGTCAGTCTGGACTGCATAAATGCCTAATTTGCCAATTGTAAGATAATCAAAAAGTTCTGTAGGTCTATAGGTTTGAATCAGCCACTGAGATCCAGGCCTCTTCCAGGGAGGGATGCGAGTGCTCCTACAGTATGTGTACATCCACTCAGGGCCATGTATCAAAGCCTGTCTACTCAAGCGTGTGGGAGGCTGGCTTGTTTATGGGCCCCGGAACACAGAGGGCACAGGGGGAATCAATCTGTCTGCTAGTCAGTGGAGCCGGGCCAAGGCCCTCAGTGAGAGCACCAGCCTCGGGCCAAGGATGTCCAGTGCTACGCTAAAGGTTGGGAATCAGGGCTCCATTGTTCCCATCCAACAGCATGATTAATGGCTGTCTTTGGTGTGAACTCCAGACAGGGCTGTCTGTAATCATGAGAAAGAGAGCCACGTGGGGATAAATCCATTACAAGCAATCTGTCACTTTTAGCAACATGCTCCCGTGGCAGTGGTGTTTTTTAGATGCACAATCCAAAGGTGATGATACATGGGCAACATTAGGAGGCAGTGGAGATGAGCATCATGGCCTGCAGCATTGGTAGGAATTGGTATCTGCCAGGACAGGATCCTTGTGAATGTCATTGTGGCCTAGGAAGGTCTAAAGATGAAATGCTGTTGGTCATAATTAAAATCTCCCATGATCATGCACTGAATCATAGCTTATATGGATGTAAATATAGTTTACAACTCTCTTTTGTCTGATATACTTTGTCTGATATACTTGGAAAGTCTGTCAATATATCATATACTCAATTATACAATGCTTAATAATTAAAGAAAATGAATATATTTATTTTTAGTCAAAGGTATTGAATGTAATTGCAACACACTTTTGATGTGTTGTTTTTTGAGGCAATTTGTTTTTATGAAAAATCTGAGACTATTATAGTTTTATGGGAGATCTGAGCATCAATTTAAGCAATAATGCGTCTACTGCTAGGATGAAAAATAATTTGTAATCTTATTGGAATGACTAGAACAGTTGTGGTGACTGAGAATGAAGTACTCAAAGGCTCCTCACCAAAGGCTATGCCGAGTTAGGCTGTTTGGGCATGGTGTCCCGTGCCCTCAGCATCTAAAGCTAGTGTTTAACCTGGAGGTGTGTGGATGTGTGACTCTTGTTGCGCTTTCCCTAAAATTGCTTTCTTGCCCCCACAAGTTTGGAGAAGAACATTGTGGATTCTGAAACCACTATGCCAAATTCTTTTGATAGAGCACTGCACTCCCCTGCAATGGACATGTCTGTCGGGCACACAATTGCTCACTATTCAGAGGTCTCCTTCTCACTAATTTACTAATTCACTAAATACTGGTTCTTTTTTGGAACCATACCTACAAAATGTCTTTCAAATCTTTCATCAAAGCCTGCCATATGCACTGGAAAAAATATGTGCATGACATGTATCTTCTAAAACAATGCTTTATCATATAGGAAAGCTAATGGTGGAGATCACATGTTATGCTTAGCTGTGATTGGACCATTGCATTTTGGGGTGGGGCTTTGCTATAGGTCAATTGCAAACACAGTGAGATTACTGTGTAAGCCAGCAGAAATGTCTGTGTTGTAACTCTACATAACTCCACTAACTGTGTCTGTGTTGTAACTCAACATAACCCTAACCCTAACACTACATACATGCGAAGCATGCAGCATCTTACTTGTATTAAATATAAAGACAGTTGTGCTGTCCTTTGCAATGCCATTCGCTTCAACCCATACACTTTGGTTTGTATTAATCCATTGTTTATAAAAAGTAAATAACACATTATATTATATTATATTATTATAATATATATTATATTATATTATATTATATTATATTACATTACATTACATTACATTACATTACATTACATTACATTACATTACATTATATAGCATTATCCATATCATTATCCATAATCAATCAAATATGTCTTCATTGAAAGTCAATAAGAGACCAAAGCATCTAAAGCAATTGTGTTATTGGTGTGTCAGCGGCACAGACCCTCTGCGCTTCTGTATTAAATGATGGTGAATGTGCATATACCGGTAACTACAATTTTACTGTAATCCACAAAAGTGAGAGTGTTAATTAATCAATAAATTGTGGTTTTATCAGAGGTTGCCGGTTAAGCTAATCAAGGACCGATGCAATGTCTTTGGTCTGTGTTTGCTGTACCCACACAGATAATTCAATTGAATTCATTCAGAACAAAAGCATATTGCTGTAATTGAAACGTATCTATAACCAGCCGTTGTGCGAGTGATAACTCTGCGTATCTAATATAATCATGGCCGAGGGAAGATATTGACAGTAGGGGGTGCTGGACGTTCACTATGGGGTGCTGCAAGATGCGCACAGACGCAAAATGTGCGTGAATGCATTGTGCATGCACATTTTCATGCATTTACACATGGAAAAGTGACTTTTACCTTCCCTCTCCACATGCATGAGCTAACTGACACAGGTACCTTAGCCTCTGATACAACGATAGAGCATATGTATAAGGCCTATTAACTGAATCTGTTTTGATTAAAATAACTAGTATTTTCCTCCTCCTGTCCAAGGGGGGCTGTGTCTGAAAAAAGGGGGTGCTCAAGCCCCCCCAGCACCCCTACTTCCCTCAGCCATGTATCTAATATAATTATAGACGAGGGAAACCGTAACCTTCCATGGACAGATAGGGAGAGGGCATAAGACTGCACTATGGACTACTGTAGGGACTAGTCTTCTCTTAAAGGCAATGGCATCTGGTTGGTTCCACACTGTATGCATAATGTAAGGGGTAGCGCACATACTGCGCCGTGCTGCTTGATGTGAGCACAAGGATCTGAGTTTGAATTCTACTCTTATGGTCCTCAAAGCTATTCTGCAGGCTTTTGGTGCCCTGGTTTGTCCTCATCTCTCTCTCTCTCTCTCTCTCTCTCTCTCTCTCTCTCTCTCTGTCTCTCTGTCTCTCCAGCTTGTCCTCAGGGGACCTATGGGAAGGCCTGTAATGGTCTGTGTCGCTGTAAGAATGGAGGCTCGTGTGACCCTGTGACTGGTAGCTGTCTGTGCCCACCTGGGGTACATGGCCCGCTCTGTGAGGATGGTATGTGCACACACACACACACACACACACACACACACACACACACACACACACACACACACACACACACACACACACACACACACACATGCACACGCACACACACCATGACCTATTTTTAAGTCTTGTTGCTTGACATGTTGCCAAACTAAGTGGCACTCCATGGCTCAGTGGAGTATAAGAATGTGTTTGTTTTAAGACCTTTGTTTATTTATGTTATTTTTGTTCACACCACTCTTGATTACCGGTATTTGAAATGGAAAATCACAGATTTTATGGTTTTGTTAATTATTCTTTTCTGTGGCTGTGATCGTATTTACACACACACACACACACACGCACGCGCGCACACACACACACACACACACACACACACACACACACACACACACACACACACACACACACACACACACACACACACAATTGGTTAGCCATGTCTGTTTATTTGTTTGTCTGGAGATAATTGAGATTATTTGTACTGTAATTCAGTGTGACTCCAAATGTGGAGTCAAATTTCATAGATACTGTATGTCATGACATGAATATTATGTACATGATAGATGCCACAGGATGACCAAGCAAAGTCTGAGATCTACAGTACATTGGAGTCACACCAGCGCTTTAGGCTGGCTGCAGCTGACCTTCTTATTAGCGTCGCTGAGAGCTTTCGGCCTTTTCAGCTAGCCTGGTCTTCAGACCCATAGACGCAGCCCACTCTCTGAATGGACTGAGTCTCTTGCTCTTGCTCAAGCTTCAGGAAGCCGAACTAGAGTCTGATAATCAGGCTATTTTTCAAGCACCAAAAGTATGAGCTTTACTGGCATATACTGGAGTCATGTGGTGAAAATAGGCATTGTGTATAATATCAACACACTGTGAGAATGTAGACTGGCTATCTTTGCAGTGTGACACTGACGTATGATGGAATATTTAAATTATGAAACATAACACTGTACCACTAGCCTATTTTTGAGAATCTTTCACTTGCGTGTATTATGCCCCCACATGCCCAAAATAGGTGGCAGCAAAGAAACACATGAATGTTTTATGTTTCTTTGTCCTCTTGTCAATGCTAACAGGTTGTCCTCAAGGCTACTTTGGGCGGCTCTGTCGAAGGAAGTGCAACTGTCCCAATAATGGTCGCTGCCACAGACTCTTCGGGTCCTGCCTGTGTTCCCCAGGACTGTATGGACGCTTCTGTCACCTGAGTGAGTACAAACTGAAACCTTGCAATTTGCATGAACATCAATGAAAGCTTCTTTTATTTAAAATGCCATAGTATTTTTTCATTTGTCTCATACATTAACTGAGAATGTTAGAAACTTTCAACAAACTCAGTGTTAGACATTGTTACTGTCGGATGGAAAACTTGTATGAAAAAACCTGTTACTTTTCATGGAATAAAGAAACAAGACGTGCATTGTACAGTAGTTTTGATTTAGTCCAGTGGTTCCCAAAGTGGGCTAAATTAACTTTGATTTTACAAAATACATTTTGGTCCCAGAGATAGAAGTGCCATTAATTAGGGGACCGTAGCCTAAACAAACCAAACTTGCTATTTTCATTACTTTTGCATGTGTTTGAAATAGGGCTATTTATGAAATATAAGAAAGAAAAGATTTTGGCGATACAGGGTTTCTGCCCGACAACGATGGTATGGAATATTGATTGATATTTGGTTATAAGGCAAGGAGTACAAATGTGAAGAGCTCTACAATCTTCAGTAGTGATATGTGAACATTAATTTCACACATGCAATACAGGTACGCAACATGAGATATTATTAGGTTAGTCTCCTATTGGAGAAGTTGTTACATCATATATCATTGTAATAGTTTAGTTGAAGTGATAGCATACAAGTCCTGAAACAGGAGTTATTTTGCTGTAAATGATCGAGTAGATTTACTTTATCATCCATTCATGGAGGCAGGGTTGGATTTGCTGCAGACGGTGGGTGGGGGTGTCTGGTGATGACTGACATCAAAACACTGTCACTCTGTTTGCCTGCACCCTGTGAATGAAAGGCTTTAATTGTCTTTGAGTCTCCCCGAACCTGATGCTATGAATCATTCATCATCAGTGTGTTGTAGCCGTTTCGATGGTGGCACCAAGTGAGGAGGCAACTCATGTGGGAGCCAGTAGCCCTCTAGTTTTCCCTCAATAAAGTGTAAGGCCAAGGCGAACTCCTCATTGTCTAGCATCCCGTCACAGTCCACATCAGACAGCCTCCAGATATGAGCGAGCACAGAGTTGGGCAGGAGGGTTGTCAGCATCCACTCCCGTACTTTAGTGGCGGTCAGCTTTCCTGCGACGGGACAGAGACTGTGGAAAATTTCGTCGTATTTTGGCTTGTGTTTCTCCACCACCCATTCGTCGAGGTATATGTCACTCCCCTCCTCCTCCTCCTCTGGGATTTGCTTGAAGGGATCTCTCTTGTAATGACCTCTCTTGAAAGTTCCCAGAAAATCACCGTCCAGCACTCCAGGGGGGGACTTCTTCTGCTCCCTCTTCTGTTCTTGTTGCTGAAGTAAGGGCATCAGCTTTGCTATGTCGGTGGACAGCAGCTTATCCAAGGAAGCCATGAGACTTGGCTTGAGTGCTTTGAACTTGGAGAAGTCTTGCCCCAAAAGCCTCTCCTGAAAGTCGAGATGAAATATGTTGTTATTTTTGCAGATGCGTTCCTTACAGTGCTTACAAATGAGAAGTTGAAAAGCTGTGACTAGTTTAGTTAGAGGTCTGTGCCAGGGCTCACTGTCATTGACCCCCAAATAGAGATCTGGCTGTGTATTTCCAATTTCTGCCACCTATTACACCACTTATGGTCCGAAGACCACCAGGGGTCCATTCAGTCCCCCAGACTGTACAACATTCTTAGAGTATCCATTTGTATGCAGAGTTAAACTAAGAATGTTACAGTGCGGATTAGGTCCAAAGATTAAAATGCACTTTGTTTGTTCTGCATGGGCGGCTCTCAAAATAAGGTATAGCGAGCAATGCATATACAATGTGAAGAAGTGCACACCTGCATCTTGGTGCAGTCTGGGAAGTCACCGGCTGGCACTCGATGCTGTTGCTGGATCTTCTTAAAGATCACAGGAAGCTGGTAGATCAGGTTGTGCTTCTTGGACTCTTTACAGAAGATGGTGGGCATCTCTTGCTTCAGATGGCTGATGATGTGTGCGTGAGCCTAGAAAGACGGATGTGACAAATTAAAGAAAAATACCCCAATAAGATTTCTGAAATTATTTGGTAACCTCCCTCCCCCACGTGATATTCTGTGGATTATTTTCTTTTCTTTGCCCCAATCATTTTGTCAATATAACATTTGTCAGAAGAATCTGTCATCTCTCACCCTGACTAATCGCGCCCTCTTCACCAGATCGTTCAGCTTTCGTATAGCAGCATTGCGAGGCAGGTTCCTTATGTCAGCCAGCAGGTCCTCCTCCTCCATCTCTATCAGCTGGTAGTGGTCGCATGTTCGCCTGGGCTCAGACCAGAAAGAGCCAATGTAAACACGCAGGATCTCTGGCGTTTTAAACACCTTCCCCAGTGACCACATGAGGGCGCCATACACCCGCATGAGCTGCTGGGATTCCACCCTGTCTGCCTTGTTGAGCACCACGCGCAGCTTGTCCTCGTGGCCGCGCAGAGCCCCGAAGGCTCGAGTGAGCTCATCGGAGAACTCCAGCTTATGTGCGTCAAACAGGAGGATGATCCGGTCGACGCGCTCCGCGAACCAGCGCAGAACTGCTGGGAAGTCGTAGCCTGGGAAGGAAGACAGCACAGGGTTTTCATTAGCACGTTATGTGTGCTGTTGGCCAGGCTCTCTCTCTCTCTCTCTCTGTGCTTTGAGAGGTAGAACATGTAACGTGTCCCAGTAGGCCTCATCAGTTTCAGGGTTACACCCATAGATTAATGCGCCCATAAAGTATAGCGAAACCTTGCCCTATACTTACATCTCATATCCAAGTCGTATTATTTCATTCACTCAGCTCCTTGGCCTGCCTAGTTTTCTATGTGTATGATTGGAATTCCCTTAAACTCCCCAAGTACAATTATAACTGAACTATACTGGAGAAAATATGAAAATTAATCCCATTATCGAATTATATTTCAACTCACCTTGACTCCAACTGTTGACAATTTGACATCGTAAATACTTTTTTTTTAAACTATCAAAGTAGATTTAGTAGAAGACTAAATCAGGAAATTATATTTAGGGTTCCTCCCAACATCCAGACGAACACCTTCAATACTGTCTCTTACCTCGACTCAGTTTTCTCTTAGCTGCAGTTAAGATGCCAGGTGTGTCGATAATGCTGATACTCTCCAGGATCTCATTTGGCATTTGAGCACACTGAAACCTGGAAAGACAACAAAAGGACAACACATCTAATAGATTATACTACTTTATTGATATGCATAGCATGAGCATTGATTTCCAAATTCAGTGGACAAAAAAGGGGAAAATGTTTGGTAGAAATCTTCTAGAGAATTGAAAGATAGTCTACAAGCCAGCCCATAGAGCCCCATTAAGGACCCGGACATTTTGAGTACACCAACATTCAATTTTATAAATGTTTAATAGGGGTCCCCAGCATGTGACTTTCATATGTCGAGCAATTTTTGTAATATCCTATATGGCCGCCTCAATTTTACGCCCCATTAGATTATATGGGGAGGAGGTGAATAAGGCAAATAATTAAACCAAGGGATATTTCCACGAAACCTTACAGGTTGATCAATCATACTGTATATATACAAACATTTTTGTATTGCAAGTTTCCATGAAAGTCAATATGGCCAATACGGCCAATATGGCCACATTAGCCCCTATTAGAAGTCAGAAGTTACAGCCAATCCTATTTTCTGGGTGCTAATAGCCATATTGGATTTCATGGAAACTTAATACAAAAATGTTTGTATATACACTTATGAGTGATCAAACTGCGAGGCTTTGTGGAGATATCGCTCAGTTTAAAATTTTGCCCTATTCACCCCCCATTATATCTGATGGGGCCTAAAATTGAGGCGGCCATATATTGTTATGTCTATTTCAACAATTGCTCAACATATACAAGTTAGCATCCATCAGTTTATACATGCTGGGACCCCTATTAAACATATCTAAAACGTTTACGTTGGTGTACTCAAAATGTACGGGTCCTCAATCAGGCTAGCAGACTAAGACTAAGACAGTACAGTTTAGGTACTGTAAAAACAAAAATCTTCTATATCCCTCTCTCTCCTTTTTTCCCTCTTTTTTCACTCTGTCTCTCTCTCTCTCTCACTCTCTCTCGTTCTCTTTCTACCTCCCACCCTCTCTCTCTCTCTCTCTCTCTCTCTCTCTCTCTCTCTCTCTCTCTCTCTCTCTCTCTCTCCCTCCTCTCTCTCTCTCTCTCTCTCTCTCTCTCTCTCTCTCTCTATCTCGCTCTCTCCCTCTCTCTCTCTCTCTCTCTCTCTCTCTCTCTCTCTCTCTCTCTCTCTCTCTCTCTCTAGCTCACTACCACCACAACTCTCCTTTTCGCTTTCTCTCTCATCACCTGTTTAAAAAGGAATTTCCGAAAGGGTTGAGGTTACGAAAAGGCATCCTTGGGTCTACAGTCAGGGCATTTCCTGGAATAATTCCCTCTGTCTCTCCATGCATAATGGCAGTAAAGCAGTCAGTGGTCGGCTCTGGTCCAATTCTGCTACCAGGAAAATCTTGCTCGATGAGATACCTAAATAAACAAGCACACACAATCACACACACACACACACACACACACACACGCACGCACGCACGCACGCACGCACGCACGCACGCACGCACGCACGCACACACACACACACGCACACACACACACACACACACACACACAATGAGTACCTGTTAAACAACACACACGCATGCATTTATAACATGCACAGTGGACTTGAGTAACAATAATGATACTCACTTGATAAAGGTGGTCTTTCCTGTTGAGTACTGACCCATCACCAAGACCATCGGTTTGTTTTCAAAGTCCGCATCCTCATAGCTTGGAGAATGAAAATGCTGGAAGCTGTAGTACTTCTCTATGGGCATCAGCCTCTTATAGTAAAGGTTTTTCAGCTCCTCAGTGACCATGTTGACATCGTCCAGTGTTTTAGGGCTGCTCCAAAGCCTGCGGAGAGACATGATGGCGACACGGTGTATGTGTGCCTCCTTGACGCTGAAAAAAGGATTTTTTTCAGGCGTGAGTGTGGCAGCAGGCCCTCGCTTCTCTGAGTCCAGACTGAATGTGCATGATGGAAGTATGCGAATATTATCAGAATCACACAGCTGTCTGCTCCATCCTGCTGAGGGACATTAGGAGGGTGGAGAGGGTGTAACCAGAGACTGCAGCTGCACCTAAACACAAAACAGTAGATGTCAAGTGGGACAGGGTGGAGTTGAGTTCAGATCTGTAATGGTTTGAGGCTGAAGACGCTCAACCGGAACGATCCTGACAGAGCTTTATTGGAGATTGATTGTGCTAGATCCATGGTTTTGTGTCAGATTTCGGGGCGTACTTTCATTCACAAACTTTGTTTGTGTAACACATCTCGTCTTTCAGTTGTTTGGTTCATTCAAATGAGCATTAACCACAAAAATGAACACGAATGAACTGTCAGTGCACATCAAAATCACCAAAATCATATGTATGTGCAGGATGAATATCAACAACGCCCAGACAGAAAAAACACACCACATTAAGTTCAAATAAATATATCATATATAAGTTTTGTTTCTTCAACCATCTATGATATTAATTTTATCATTTCTTATTTTTTTCAGTATGTATTTACCACCTACAACCAGTCATCCCTATCCCATAGCTAAGTGGTTAAAGCATTACCCAAGCACTGTGACATGCATCAGATCCAAATAAAACATAGTACGTGTCCTTTTCTTTCCCCCAGCATGTCCCAGGTGGACACACGGGACAGGCTGTTCCAAGGAATGCAACTGTGTTCTGCAACATTCTGCTGGCTGTGACCCTAGGAGCGGAACCTGTCTCTGTAAGCCTGGATACCATGGTGCACAGTGTCAGCAAGGTAAGCACTGTCCTGGCTTGACTTTACAGAGAACAGTTATTCTCTTACGTTTTCATTTATTAGCATTTTAAGTGCAAGTAAGACGCGCAGCGTCTTACTCGTGCGCAGGAAGTGTGCTGTTTGCCTCCCATATGGAGTTCTCCATATTTGGGTCAGGAATGCCCGAATGTGGAGTGGGTGAAGCACGCACACATGCACAGACACACAAATATTTCTGCCTGGCCTACATAGTAATCTCGCTCACTACGTTCGCATCTATCTTGATGAATTAGACTACAAAACCAGTAGCGATGGAATAAACAATACATATGATTATTTATTGTTTTATTTATTGTGGATGTATGCCTGCCTGAAATCTCTGACATTCTATTCTTGCATAAAGTTGGACATCAATATGCTGCTCATGGAGCAGGTTCAGACTTTATTTGAATTATAAATTGTCCAATAGCACATGAAATAAAATATGTTCAAGCTGTTTCACATTACATTTTATCCTTACAGTATAGTGTTACTAAGGTTGACTCACAACCACATGTTGATTTTGACAGATTGACTTATTTGGACAACCTTTTTTGAAGCACATTTCATTTCAAGATCTTTACACAAAACAAAACAATTAATTAGGCCTATTAAACAAACAATATGCATGAAGAGAGTGAAAAGAAACAAATTATGAATATACAGAAAAACTAAGATAAACAAAATAAACATTGAAGAGCTTAACTAGTGCTCAGAGTTTTTGAATTGCTCCTGAAAGTGTTGTGTTGATGTGTATGTGTGGGTGTGTGCGTATGTGTGCGTGTGTGCATGCACGTGTGTGTAGAATGTGCGTTAGGATTCTTTGGGCCTGGCTGTGAGAAGCAGTGTGACTGCCCAGGTGGAGGGCCGTGTGAGTCCAGTAGTGGGGAGTGCAGCCAGAGATGTCCTGCAGGCCTTCATGGGGACAAATGCCAGCTGGGTGAGACAAGCAAGGCCTCACGACACCTGGAACAAATTAGCTGACACTCTTAACCCATTAAAGGAACACTTCACCTCTTTTGCAACCAGAGATTATTTTAGTGATGTTTAGGACACTTTTTTTTGTGTGTGTAAATATTGTAATTATGAATAGAGTCATTCCACGGAAACGGTATCATTTGGCCTTTTTTTTTCTGAAATTTTGACCGAAAGGTTTCACTTTTTTGAATAGCCCACAATATTAAGGACATCTTTAGCTGTAAGAAAAACATAATTTCCCATCTCAGGCATTCAATTTATTTTTTTATATATCTTTTAACATGGTAATTGATAACGGAGTTGAGCCAATTAAGTTAGTAACGGAGTTGTGATTTTTGTATTAATGATAGCCACTACTCTAACTGAGTTGAGTGAGTGGAGAAGACTTGGCATGCCTGAGGTTACGGAATCAGATATATTGTTGGAATAACAAACAGAATCTTTATAACTAATTGTTTTATATCATTATTTCATGTAACAGAGTTGAGCTGTTATGATTTACGACCTCATGTGAGAGTACAAAATGCCTCTAAAACGGTGTAAAATGAGGTTTTAAATTGCCACTTTCTGTAGCATGTTGGTCAGAAGAGTTGTAGAATACTACTTCCTATTGGTGATACCCCTAAAGGGCCAGTTAATTGTTATTATGGAGGGAATAATGACTTGTGTAACGGAGTTGAGTGCAACTGAGGGACACGGCTATATAATGCCATTTAAATGATTAATCATCAATTTATTCAAAAACTAAACATGTCCAGCAATAAAGTACAGATAGATATATATGCTCATGTCATAATTTTTGGATTTTTGTTGATGTTTAATAGTCATATGTCAAGTCCACTTTCATCGAAGGCCACTGGGGACATGGAAAAATGGACAAAATAGGGGGTGTCTACTGAAAGAAAACAAGATAATTTCTGATATGAAGCTAAAATCCATGTAATGTTTACACAATATTAAAGGGAACATTTCAATTGATTAAAAAATCTTTTTAAAATATTTTTCAGTGACTCCATCAATAAAATACAGCTAAAACGGTCAGAGGGACTGCAAATGATACCGTTTCCGTGGAATGACCCAATTATGAATAGATGTGAACATCCAGGAAGTTACTTCTTGGGCGACAAAGTACACCTTCAGTGCACTTTCCCTCCTTGTGGAGAGTGGAGAGGCTGCATGGAGGTGGGATTAGTCCAGGAAGGAACTTGATATTGATAAATAACAATTTTTCATGCGAGTCCCCTGGGTAGGTGAATGATTTCTTTAATTCTTTAATGAAATCAGCCTGCCTGAGCATTTAAGATTGACATACTGTACTGTAACCCTGCACTGTTATCTCGGACTCATCCGCTGAGACGGTAACATTATTAGTTTAACAGAACGTCCTGAACCAGATTGAACATTTTTCTGGAACATGGTTCTGATAGTTCAGCCACCGGAACTTTCCATCAGCCAGTAGAGCTGATGGATCAGCCAGTAGAGCAAGCAGCCAGATAGACAAGGCCCTGCTGAGGAGGAACACACACACGTAACACAACATGTGCATAGTCCACATACGCTGAAGGTACAGCACAATACTGTAGGTCCACAACATTTCCAAGAAATTACACAGAACAGTTGAATCCAGATGAGAGCTGGTCCAACACCCAGGATTCAACCTTGAGTCTCCTGTGTGGGAAACAAAACAAATAAAACAAACAAACAAACAAACAAAAAATAGGCTAAGAGGGCCTAATGGCCTGTCCAGAATAACATAGGATAGGATAGGATAGGATAGGATAGGATAGGATAGGATAGGATAGGATAGGATAGGATAGGATAGGATAGGATAGGATAGGATAGGATAGGATAGGTTTCTGGGCTTGAGACTGAGATACTCCACTACACTAGTAAAACCCTTTGTTG
The DNA here is from genome assembly GCA_039105355.1 of Benthosema pterotum. NCBI lineage: Eukaryota > Metazoa > Chordata > Actinopteri > Myctophiformes > Myctophidae > Benthosema > Benthosema pterotum. Next base: position 31,615,776 of record CM076977.1, read on the forward strand.
GAGTTTGTCCAAACACACTAAAAACACAAATTCCATTTTCGTGTGCAAAAAATAGAGGACGAGGAAGAAGTTAAATTGCAGTTTATCATTGTCGCTGAAACCATCTAATTTGTGCCAATATCAGTTTAACCACTGACCCGATTTTTTTACTTAAACATTTTTATATACTATATACAGTATACAAAGTGCCTAAAATAGTAGAGCTTACAGTACAAGCTTAAGTACAGTACAAGTACAATTGCATTGTGTAGGGTGTAGTTGTGCTGTGCAACTACCGGTACTCTATAATATCGAGCACTCCTACCGTATGTGTTGTTTTTTTAGAGAAGAGAAAATAACTGCAAACAGCTTTTTTGTTCCCGAGAGGGAAATCTTTCTTTTTTTTATTACATTATTTATTGCTGTGAGAGCAGAGTTTCAACCAAGTCTGGTGTTCGTCAGACCTCTGTAACACATTGCACTGTGATTTTTGTTACCGTTGTTGCATTGGGTTTTGATGTACTGGCGTGTGTTGTCAGCCTGCAGACAGGGCACTTATGGAGCCAGCTGTGGGTTAAACTGCGAGTGCGGAGGAGCTCCATGTGATCCCATGACTGGACGCTGCATCTGCCCTGCTGGGAAGACTGGAGACTCATGTCAACAAGGTGCACAACTTTTCTTTTGTCTTTAGAGTGACTTTACAATGACTCGCAATGCGTTCTAAGCATGTAGATCAGACCATATCTGTATTTGAGAAAATGCCATCCAGCCTCCATTTTTCATACACAGTAGAATGTTGATGGTTTTTGTTACGGTATTTATTAATTCAGAGCATTCTTCTTAGCCTGCTGTCACATGGAGTCATTTGATCCACAGAACACGGTTGCATGCAAGTGAATACCAAAACGCTCTATCCACGTCGGTCCAGGGCATAAATCTCATGACCTCAGTAAACAATGCCTAATCCTAACCTCAGTCATAATCTTAACCTCAGTAAACCGGTGCCAAAACCAATTCCTAAATTTAGCCTGCTGTCACATGGAGTCATTTATTCCACAGAACACAACTTTTAATATATAAAGTAGAGAAATGAAACGCTTACCCAAAACACCCATAACGCAAATCTGGCGAGCTCGGAACCAACCTCAGTACAACTAACACTAAGCTTATTTTGAACCTACTTGGGAAAACATCGCCGCTTTTTGAGGTGGACCTTTCATTTACCACACAAGTCTTAATTTATTCAATTCATCATATTTAAAGATTAAGCAGAAAAAGTACATAGGTCTAACGAGGTCAGATAGATTTACTTTAGCGATTAAAATGTGTTTTTTCCAATTTCCACAAATGGATGCATTTGGACATGGATCAGCATTTGATTTGTGCTAGGGGCTATGGTTATTTTTAAACATCCATAGCATTAATATTAGTGGTTATACCATACCAAATTTTGCTGGGGAAATTTGTCTAGTGGTATGAGAACTGCAAACTCGGAAGATGAGCTCTGGCCTACTCCCTTGTTTCCTGCAGACTGCCCCAGTGGGTTCTGGGGGTTGCAGTGCCAGCTGTCTTGTAAAGCCTGCGAGAATGGAGGCTCTTGCAACAAGCAGAACGGGTTGTGTGATTGCAGGCCAGGTTTCACTGGACCACTCTGCCAGGCTGGTGAGTTTTAGCCAACATGTTGCAGATCTGTGTTTTAACACTCGCAAATGGCACCAAACAGTGTTTGTTCTGTATGTGTGAACAGCCCCATGTTAGGACAGACACTGACAGCAGCCAATGTTCCTGGACCACACAATTCTCTTTATTGCATTGGGCTTTACAGAATAAAACAGGCCGGGCTGCTTGCCATACTGTGGTATAACTGAAACTGAATCACTACAGGAAAAAAAGGTTAAAAGGGAGAACATATTTAGTGTTCTGGCTGGAGAGTTGCTCTCTCCCTGTGTGTGTATGTATCGGGACATATGTACATACTGGATAGACTGCTGCTGTTCTTTGGAGTGATCCATCGTTCATTGCGGCTGCCATATGAGCAGTGGCAAGCTGTGCCTCCTAATGCATCTAAGCCACATACAGTATGTCTTTTGAAGCAGGAGAACTCTCTGTAGTTAAAATCACTGTAACTCGCTAAATTATCAAACCAATAGTGGATTGGTTTGTTATAAATGTCAAACACAGTAGTTACAGTATGTTAGGTTATATTAGAGGGTATTATTTAGAAGAAAACTCTTTACAGAGTATAAAATAAAAAGGTTTTTTGTCTCAGCCACAGCTCAGGGATAAATCAGTGGAGTTACTATATGTCCCTGCCAATATGGCAGCGACATGTACAAACCTGATGCACAACCCAACCGTATGTATTTATGTCTATGCATGGAGGTGGCTGGTTTATCCTGAGTGCACTGATTACCTTAATGCACAAGTCAACAAGTATACACTGACACAACCGGAATATTTTGGGCTTCTGTATATATTTTTTGATGCTGTGATGCTTGATATGTTTTTTCTGAAAACTCAGTATTTAGAAGGCATTTTTAGAATAGGCTCCACGCCTAAATGAGTTAAATCAGCTATCCCACATCCCACAGTATATGTGTAAAACCAATCTTGCAAACCATTACATCGAACAGTCACGTTTCTTATTGGCTGTTTACAGCCATCACTACTGTATTTGGGTAAAACCGACTGAGTATGGCATCAGAGATTCGGAGGGAAGGCATGCAGTTATTTTACTCCATCTTGTTTTGAAAAACCTAGCTTTACGAAGGACACAGGAATTTCGGAAAATGCACAGGCCTTCATCTTACACACCCTTAAAGCCTGACCTGATATTATGCCTCATTTTCTCACACTAGAGCTACTGTAAAATCAAAAGAAAAGTGACAGTCCCCTGCTGTCTTCGCAACAGCAGCATGGTTGGGAAGACAGCAGGGGACTGTCCACTGCACTGGTGGCTCCTGCTGCCTTTCCTGGGCTGACAGGACTCAGGTGAAGCAGCTGACATCATGTGAATCAGAGGAGGCATGATACGTTGTAGTTGTCTACTCCATAGTGTAAGTGCAATCCGGTGTCTCACAGGAGTGCTGTGGGCAGTTCAGAAACCCTTAGTGAGGACGTATTATATGAAGATACGTTGAAAAGTGATGAAGTGTCCTTTAAAATTTCCAAATTCACTTTAAGAAGTTGCAGCATCGCACCACAAGATATCGGTCTCAAAACATTTGTAATGGTTCATGACATTCAAATACCTAAATCTGGCATCGGTCAGACCTCAGTGACTCTGAAGTTATGATTGGAACTGTAGTAAGACATGAATGAAACAACTATAATCATACTTGTAGCTCGAGGCCAAGTTTTGCAGCAATTATAAATATGTGCCAGCTTTTTTTTTTTTTTTAGCTTTGGAAGGATCACAAGTCAATATGCAGACCGCTTATTCGCTCCCATGTGTTACAAAGCATGCCAATTATAGTGGTTAAAAAACAACTGTTTGACAGTTTCTGAATTCCAACTTTATCATTTCAATAATGTGTTCTGTCTGTTCTTTTAATTGCTTCAATTATTGATGTTATTTTTTCTGTTTTTTCTGTTTCTGTTTTCTTTTTCTTTTTTTACTGAAGTCATAAAAAGTTGCCAACAATGTGGCAGCATGCATGACTAAAGTGTATTAATTACATTAATTGGTAGACAACATACTGATCTCCAATAGTGATCATTTACATCAAGTGAAAGTTGCAGATGATGTGTAAAAATGTAACTCTTTGAGAGCGTAAAACTGAAACCTTTGTGGGTTCATTTGGTTTCATTTTTACACTCTCAAGAGTCAAGAGTTAAATATTCATCATCTGAATTAGCTCAAGTCTACACAACTTGTGAATGTCTAGAGAATTGCCCTTTTTGGTTTCCAAAATCCAGCCTGGAATTGTGGACGAAAGCAAAAGAAACCTTTAGTTTGGGGGTCTGGGGGTGATCCTTGGCTCAAATGCTGAATGAATACTGGGCCCTGGTATCAAAGAGAGCGCCCCTCACTTCACGATTGTCACAAAACCGTGCATTGTGAATTGTGATCATATTAAGGTCTATCGCTGTCTTCTCCACAGATTGCCCCTCAGGATTCTACGGCGCAGACTGTTTGATACCTTGCTTATGCCACGCTGACGCCAGCTGTGACCCACAGAGCGGACGCTGCTCCTGCCCGCCTGGCAAAAGAGGCCATGACTGCATCACATGTATGTAGTGGAGCGATTCCTATATACTTTATTGACCCCCAATTAATGAAGAAAAACACTAGGATTTTCATGATAATATAACATCAATACTAAAAGAGTAATGTACTGTAACAAATAAAAGTAAGTTTAGTTGTCAGATGTGCTTACAGTGGGAATTTATTTTTAATCATAGCAGTTTTGTGTAGCTATCTAGTGACATCTGTTGATTCATAAATTATTACAGCGAGTCTTAACAAACATAGCCTACGCCTACTGTTTTGGAAGCTAATCCTGCTACTACGCCCAAAAATATTCACTGTTTTTTGTTAATATCTGAATTGTTACGACACTGTTTTAGCCCCTAAATGGTAGGTGGAGAAGACTGATAATCTTGCTATGTGATGTAGAAAACAGTAGAGAAAACAGTAAAGGTATCAGGGGACTTAAAGCACTGTGTGCTATAACATTGAATCTGTTTCTAAAACAATAATAAAACTATCCCATAAGGCAATTTTATTTTTGATGCAGTGTGTTTTTAATGTTTTCTTGACCTCCACAGCATGTGAACCTGGTTCCTGGGGACAGGATTGTGTCAATAAATGCCAGTGTGGTGACAGGTCTCTCGGTTGTGATCCTGTTACCGGCCACTGTATATGTGAGGCTGGCTTCTCCGGAGACCACTGTGAAAACAGTAAGAACTCTTACCAGGAGAACATTCCAATAATATATTTCACCATTATTTAGTTTCAAACTTGCTGTAGATCAATTTTAACTTACAGTATACAGTATTTTAGTGTATGCTGCCCCCTAGTGATGGGTTCATGTTATGACATGCTGTACTTTTGTTTATATAAAGCACACAATACAGCCATTTAATTTAATTAATTTAATTAAACTAATTAAGAAATAATTAAAGCTGCAGCTTTTTAAATGAATACAATATTGCTTTGTCCATTCTGTATGGTATATATGATGATGCAATACAATACAATTGTGGTGCTTTTATTCTTACTACCTTGATCTTCTGATTATGCTTAGGGAATATCTGTGGTCAGGTTGGACCACCAATTGGTTAGCCTGGCCTAACCTGAAATGATTTTGGCCTAGGGAGGGGCGGGGTGCCGTCCGTTTTTGGACGGCAGGTGAGCTGATCTGATTTGATCTCACCAACGTGACGTCATCCCCGGCCCCTTCCCCGCCCCTCCACTGCTGTACTACGTCACATCATTTGAAGCGACTTCCACCCCGAAAGGTTGACTCCCCCCTGTAGGCCACCGTTTTCACACAACACGGACAAAAATAAAAGCCTGGATGTTGAGGCTACCAATTGGTTGATGGGTGGACCATGCCAATCGGTTAGCCAAAAATCTATACCCTCTTGGAGGTATTTTTCGATTACGAGTCATTGACAGAATAGGAATGACATATTGTGCTATTATTACTAAAGCTGTTGCTTTGTCCTTGTGTTTGTCTTCTTCCAGAGTGTGTGAATGGAAGCTACGGGCAGGGCTGCGCCCGGCAATGTCACTGTCAGAACGGAGCTGTGTGTGACCACGTCAGTGGAGCCTGCACCTGTTCCCCTGGATGGGCCGGCTCCTTCTGCGAGAAAAGTAAGCTATGTAAAGACTTTGGGCGCGATTTTCGCTCCACACGTTGTCCCTAACGTTACCCGATACCCGCAGCGAATTCCCTTATTGCTATTTTGGTCACCTTTTCTCTTCCCTTAGCCACTATTCTTTATGCCGACACCGTTATTTGTGGCTGGAGGTGTGGTCATGGGCGTGTTTGTTGCGCAGTCCCTTAAGTTGCTAATTTCGTCAGATAGATTTGGGAACTAGATAACGCCATCAGAGACCACCCCTTAACCGATCCGAGAAGGCAGAGCCACGTGCGTACAGTGCGGGCGTCTGTGCGCCTTTGGAGATGTCCACGACTCCACGTGGAAAGGCGCCAGTTCAATTCATCTCCTTATTTATGGATTGTGCTATAAACAGCAGTAGATTGCCTGCTGTCGGTCACTTCCTTGTGTTTAGGTAATGTACAGTATATAATATAATTAAATACATTAATTAACTTGTGACGCAATGCTGTAAATTGCAAAAAAAACTCTGGAATTCGCGGCAAAAAGTCGTTTTTTTGATCATTGATTTCTCGGTCAATTCTGGACCATTTTTTACATTTCAAAGTGCAGCGTGACGGGAAAAACCTCCTCTCTCAGATGCTGTATAGAATATGTGGGTAGGTCTTCTCTACAATCCCGCATCGAGCAAAATGTAAGTGTCGGGGATTTGGTGGACCGTTTCCACCAAAATCCCGACACTTACATTTTGCTAGATCCCGCATCGTAGAGAAGACCTACCCACATATACTATACAGCATCTGAGAGAGGAGGTTTTTCCCGTCACGCTGCACTTTGAAATGTAAAAAATGGTCCAGAATTGACCGAGAAATCAATGATAAAAAAAAAAACGTTTTTTTGCCGCAAATTGCCGACTTTTTTGCAATTTACTTTATAACATTTCGCAGACTTGGGATAAATGCACGCCACATACAGCAAAAAAACATGGAACATGTTTTTTCAACATAACATGTTGAATGGTAAGAAATGATTGAGAATTGACCGAGCTATAATTGTTTGAAAATGAGAGCATGATCTTTGAGAATAGGCGTCTGTCCTAAGCCCGCAGCCTGGCTGCGTGCTTCGGAGGGTCAGACATACAGTAGCAGTAGGGATAAGGGAAATAGATAAGGGATGAATTAAAGGGAATGGCAAGACCAACACGGATTGGATGAAAGCTAAAAACGCCCAAACCACACCTATGCATAATTTAACGGGTATAGGAGGTTTTTAAGGGACATAGGATGGTCACGAAATTAGCGACTTTAGTGGGGGAACGCCTCTTCCCCAATGCTATGTGCGTTAATTGCGCATAAGGGCTAATGTAACCAAAATCGGGCCCTTTGTGTGTAGTGAGGTAGGGGACCCGGGCTTGTAAACGTGTATTTTTTGATATAACTACACCACTTCCTTCAGAAACAGGAGATAGGCTCCTGCCCTATGGGTCTCATGGCTCGGCCTGAAATCATGGCTAGGCAAGGCTTACTTCTCTTACTTACACCACTTTCTGCACAACACCACTATACCATGTGGATGAAATGTGAAATAGCCCTTGGCATTTTTCATATGCAACATAAATTTATGATTGTTGATGATGATGATTGGATGGTGCTCTCTGAACATTTGTTCGGCACTTTCTGAACAAAACAATTAAAGGAGATTTAGAATGCAGCCTAGATTTTCGTCACCGCTAAACCCCTTATCCCTTAACTTCTTTGCCTTTTTAAACTATCTAAACAAAAACATTTTTCAATAGCTCAAATGGCCAGTCTACATGCTCACAGCGTGTCAATAGATTGGCACATTGAACTATTCCCAAAGGTTTTTAAAAATCGTAAAAAAGGGATAAGGGGTTTGGGATAAGGGGCGCGATTTTCCTTCCACCCGTTGTCCCTAACGTTACCCGATACCCGCAGCGAATTCCCTTATTGCTATTTTGGTCACCTTTTCTCTTCCCTTAGCCACTATTCTTTATGCCGACACCGTTATTTGTGGCTGGAGGTGTGGTCATGGGCGTGTTTGTTGCACAGTCCCTTAAGTTGCTAATTTCGTCAAATAGATTTGGGAACTAGATAACGCCATCTGAGACCACCCCTTAACCGATCCGAGAAGGCAGAGCCACGTGCGCACACGGTGCGGGCGGCTGTGTTTTGGATATGTCCACGACTCCACGTGGAAAGGCGCCAGTTCAATTCATCTCCTTATTTATGGATTGTCCTATAAACAGCTGTAGATTGCCTGCTGTCGGTCACTTCCTTGTGTTTAGGTAATGTACAGTATATAATATAATTAAATACATTAATTAACTTGTGACGCAATGCTGTAAATTGCAAAAAAGTCGGCAATTCGCGGCAAAAAAGACGTTTTTTTGATCATTGATTTCTCGGTCAATTCTGGACCATTTTTTACATTTCAAAATACAGCGTGACGGGAAAAGCCTCCTCTCTCAGATGCTGCATAGCATATGTGGGTAGGTCTTCTCTGCGATCCCGCATCGAGCAAAATGTAAGTGTCGGGGATTCGGAGGACCGTTTCCACCAAAATCCCGACACTTACATTTTGCTAGATCCCGCATCGTAGAGAAGACCTACCCACATATACTATACAGCATCTGAGAGAGGAGGCTTTTCCCGTCACGCTGCATTTTGAAATGTAAAAAATGGTCCAGAATTGACTGAGAAATGAATGATCAAAAAAACGTCTTTTTTGCCGCGAATTGCCGACTTTTTTGCAATTTACTTTATAACATTTCGCAGACTTGGGATAAATGCACGCCACATACAGCAAAAAAACATGGAACATGTTTTTTCAACATAACATGTTGAATGGTAAGAAATGAGTGAGAATTGACCGAGCTATAATTGTTTGAAAATGAGAGCTATGATCTTTGGGAATAGGCTACTCATGCATGTGTCTGTCCTAAGCCCGCAGCCAGGCTGCGGGCTTAGGAGGGTCAGACAGCAGTAGGGATAAGGGAACTAGATAAGGGATGAATAAAAGGGAATGGCAAGACCAACACGGATTGGATGAAAGCTAAAAACGCCCAAACCACACCTATGCATAATTTAACGGGTATAGGAGGTGTTTAAGGGAGATGGCATGGTTACGAAATTATCAACTTTAGTGTGGGAACGCCTCTTCCCCAATGCTAAGTGCGTTAATTGCGCATAAGGGCTAATGTAACCAAAATCGGGCCCAAGGGGTTTAGCATGAAACGAAAATGGAGCCCATAGAATGCATCCTGTGACCATCTGCATGATCCTCTTCACATGGTGGTTTGTAATTAAACAGCCTAGGTGCCTAATTTATTTTATTATGATTTTTTTTTTTTTTTTTTTACCAGACATTTGACTAGACAATGAGTCTTGCCTGAATCCATAGGCTTCATTCTTCAGAGTATAGTATCAATCACAGCAACATTCACACAAAAAAATGTACCTATAAAGGGCATTACAGACGGGGAGTGATAAACACCTGTATTATTGTGGAGATTCCACTGTGCCCCTCATCTCATGACTGGGCGATAATCGCTTAGCGTTAATAAAAAGCTCAGCAGAATTGAGGTCTAAAATCAGACGTAGGCGTGTGCACAAAACGCAGACGTGACCAACAAACCACAAAGGACTCGCATGTATCACACAGACTTGCTTTACCGCACAGTGTTTTCTCAGCACAAAATGCCAGTCCAGGTGAAAATGAGTAAGAGGTGCGATTTATTACTCCCTGTGTGAAACACCCTTAATATTGGATGGAATTTTGTATATAGTGTGTGGAGGTGATTGACAAAACGGGAGGTCTTGATACTGTTTGGTGGAGCCACCATAATGGCATTAAACCTTAGGTGACACATTTTATAACTTATATATTTACATGTCTGACATTTAAAGAAATTCACTGACAATATTATTCAGATTGCAATGGGTAGTTGAACTTTGTCTTGGAACTATGATATCTAAAGGTCAGTTATAATTTCCATTTCCAGATTTAATGTTCTGTAATATACAATATTTATCTGCAACACACTTGACATTGGAGCAGCATTGTTCCATGAATATAACCATGGCTCTTAACATCTTTCTGTCACATTTTGACACTATATTCTGGACTCTGGAAATATATTTAGAAATTTTAAATAATACAAAATATGCATATTTATTTATGCTTGTTTAAGCAAGTAGGGGTCTAATTATATACAGTATGTACATATTTTAATCTTTATGCTCTTTGTAGCATTTGTGTGCTCATAGACTCGTGTCATTATCTTGAATGTCCCCTAGAGGGAGCTGTAGGATGGTTTTCTGCTTTTCATGTACAGCATTTTGAACCATCATTCAGTATAAATCAAAGGCAGACCTTCAGACCACGACTAAAATATAAAATCATAATGGTTTACATTTTGGGACAGCAGGATTTATGATATGTCATAATCCGCATACTGTACCATCTGTAAACATTCTGTCAAACCGTTTTCTCTCTCTGATGATCTGATTATCATTGTGGCATTTTATTTATGTATTTGAAAGATACCATACCATCCCTCACAGAGTCTTAACAGCATAATGGATTTGATCTTGATCATGGTCTTTTGACTGGAAGTGGTCTCATGTTATTACAAGGTGTGAGATTTACTGTAAGTGTACTAGCAGCCCTGGAAACCCATACCAGCGCAGCGGCGCATGGGGCATTGTAAATCTCTGCCGTGTCACATTCAGAACCAGAGCTTCACATCCCTAGCCATAACAGTCTAATGGCCTCAGACGCAGACGTCACTGTGATTGGACGTTGCCGTGGAAATCGGCCTATCGGTCTGGCCAGGTTTCTGTTTTTTAAAGGCCTTTCCCCCCTAAAACAGAGGTGTCCAGTTTCTCCAGTCGTCCACGGGGCCTCTTCCCTTCAGGAGTAGTCAGGAAGAGGCCTGGCCTCGCTCAGGAGGACCAGGTTCTCCAGAAACATGTCTGTGTGATCCACAGAATTGAACCGGATAGAGGTGGCATGCCCGTTAACCCAAGTAAATAAACCCTATGTACTTCATTGTATGTCAGTCAGATAGTACCGGTAATAGCGAAAATAAATGATTTACAAGCTTACGATATTAGTCTGGCTATTTTTGCCAAATATTTTCACCTATTATATGTATTGAATAGTGGTTATTAGCATTCACAAAGGGCAGCTTTGTTTGGCTGCATGACACACACAGTCTATATGGCATCAATAGAACTGTATCAGCAATAGATAAAGTAAATCATGGTCATAACAACAAGCATTATTGTCATTGGAAAGCTGACACGTTGCCATGGCAAAAGGCATCATTTGACTGAAAAACCCCCAGGATGAAAGTTTCAAGCCAGTCTAGCAGAAAGAAAGCAGTCAAAGGGGCTGACATTGACCCAAAGCTCTTCAAACGTAGTTCAATTAACGTGCGTCATGCTCTCTTTCTTTTCTGCGAATAAGTTCCTCTTTGATGTTTTGCATCAAAACAGTTCAGCTGTGCTCGCAGCTGCCCCGGTAAAAAACGGCCGCCAAACTTCCGCAATATTGTCAGGGAAACGTGAGCGTTTTGTTATCCTACTTGTCTCGACCTTCGTTCATTGTCTCGCAAAAGTCTTGAGTGGCACCAGGAAGTTCTATTCTGCGTTCCTTCTATCCATTCTAATTCTGTGGTCTGCCTGCGCTCCCCTGGCTGTGTGGTCCCCGGGCCTGCTTTATAGGCTGACAGCAGTGGCTCTTACACAACCAGGGATCTGGAAATAATCCCGCTGTCTTAAAGAGCTCATTTAGAGCTGAGATGGAGTCTCTCAGTGATGGCACACAGTGTGTGTGTGTGTGTGTGTGTGTGTGTGTGTGTGTGTGTGTGTGTGTGTGTGTGTGTGTGTGTGTGTGTGTGTGTGTGTGTGGTAGGGGTGGCGGATCGACTCCTCCATGCCTACCTATAAACACAGAGTGCAAAAAAAAGAAATGCCTGAAACTTTGAAATAGTGGCTGGCCCTTAAGGCTAATATTAGATGACTGATGTGCTTTGAAACGGAACCCCTCTGCCCCCTGCTGGTGCAAATGAGTATAGTCTTCTGTTTTTGAGAATGGACCTACTGCAGTGCTGGTTATATTGTACTAAGGCAAAGGGGGTAAAAATGCTAATAATAATATTGGAGATTTTGAAAAAGTATATTTTTGCGGTATGTTTTCATATAAATTTATGCCTTCTCTAATAAAGAAACCGGGGGCTGTTCTTCCTGTGGCAGTGAGAGGGATGTCTGGCTTGTCACTATGTCGTCAGTAATCGTGATGTTAATAATAAACAATGAAGCAGCAACGGCCGCAGAGTTACAGCGCAGCCAGCTTAACCCAGTAAGACCTCTGAGACCAGACGCTACCAAATCCTTCTGAAACTCCTATATTCCTCTGCCACTGGTTAACTCAATTTCTCATGCTGTTTCATGTAAAGGTATTCTGCTGCCCGACCACCAAACTTAAAATATGTCCTTTAAGGGCCCCCAAGCAAAGATTTGAGCCACATTGTCTTTAATTTTCCCAAAATAACAGATTGTGCCACTCTGCGAGCTTGTAGATCTTCTATTTTTTAAGATCATGGCTAAAGTGGCACCTAACGGCTACTGTATAATGATGACTTCGGTCTTAATGGGTTAAGATGACAGCATCATCAATGGGCGAAGTCTAAACCACTATAAAGGCGGCAGAGACAGACGTCATGCTGTCAGGCCGGGAACACAGCGGTGGTGTGGGCCAGAAAACTGCTGAGCACCAGGGATGGTTTCCCCAGTAGTAGGAGAAGAAGCCTTTAAGGAAAACTCCACAGGAGCAAAGACCCGTGTACACCATCATGCAGTGCTGGACAGCAACTCAGTACTTTTAATTTGAGTAGTACATTTTTTGTACTTTTGTATTGTTTTCTTTTTCTTTTTTTTTTTTGAGGGCCGCTAGTCCCTAATCCTATGGACAGCTTTGAGTGTTGTCTTCAAATACTTGAAGACAACAGTGTGTAAACACAAACACTTGAGGACAACAGTGGAATGGGACCATATACTGTAATTCAGGTCAAACCGTGGACCCTTGAAATGAAAGTTGGTTGAGCCAAACAATCCTCACTTATGGGGGTCCTTGGGATATGTTTTTAAATGGGTGGTCCGCAGGAGTGGAATTTAAGGGGTCCTTGACATGAAAATGTTTGGGAACCGCTGATGTAGAATCAGTAAACATCGGTAGGGCTGGGCAATTAACTGGAAATATAACATAACCTAATTTACAACTCAGATTTGTGTAGGTTAATCGAATAATCAGGAATAAGTTTTCAGAATTGACTTTATTTCAAAGAATCTATATGAACAAAATTCTACTAAATAGATTAATATTTATCCCTCATTATAAAATTCCATACATGTCTCATTTTACACATAAAGATAGAGTGCCATGATTTTTTTCTACCCTAAAACATGATCATCAGGTATTAATGTTGAAAAGTAAGATTTTTTTCCCCCCAAAAAAGTGTACAGTGTTTGTTAAACTGTCATTTTATGATTCCACCCAGCCAGTTCATTAAGTATGCCTGGTTTGCCTGGTGGGTGGTGATGGGTGGAGATCCACCTAAACTGAAGCCATGCCCACAGCTTCAGTTGATAAGGGGGGGGGGGGGGGCTGAGCATGTGGCGTCACTATATTGAAGATTTTTTCATTGGCACATTTGACTGGAAAGGTTCAGCCCCCAGGAAGAAACCCTAATACAAAGGGAAGATATCATTGCACATAAAAACAACACACACCAAGGGTTCTATTTACATACTGTCACCTCTTAAACATGTACAAAATTGGGAAAAAATACAAAAATCACAGCACCCCCTCTTTAAGGATTGCATTTGCGATGTAAACAAGCAGTCAGCTTTTTTTTTTGCATTTCATCTATTCCATATTTCCTGATTATTATGTATTGTTAAATACATTATTTGTTTCATATCAATAAAGGTTTCAGGTCAGTCACAACAGTGACAGTGAAAATAACCTACAAGCTGTGTAGAGTTTGCATGTTCCCCCCGTGTCCCCTAGGGTAGGTACTCTCACAAAAACATGCAGTAGTCTTGGGGCTCGATTTTGGTTACATTAGCCCTTATACGCAATTAACGCACTTAGCATTGGGGAAGAGGCGTTCCCACACTAAAGTTGATAATTTCGTTACCATGCCATCTCCCTTAAACACCTCCTATACCCGTTAAATTATGCATAGGTGTGGTTTGGGTGTTTTTAGCTTTCATCCAATCCGTGTTGGTCTTGCCATTCCCTTTAATTCATCCCATATCTATTTCCCTTATCCCTACTGCTAAGCCTGACCCTCCTAAGCCGCAGCCTGGCTGCGGGCTTAGGACAGACACATGCATGAGTAGCCTATTCTCAAAGATTATAGCTCTCATTTTCAACAATTATAGCTTGGTCAATTCTCAATCATTTCTTACCATTCAACATGTTATGTTGAAAAAACATGTTCCATGTTTTTTTGCTGTGTGTGGCGTGCATTTATCCCAATTGCAAAAAAAAGTCGGGAATTCGCGGCAAACTGTAACTGTCGGGGAGTCGGTGGAAACGGTCCACCGAATCCCCGACAGTTACAGTTTGCTCGATCCCGCATCGTAGAGAACACCTACCCACATATTCTATACAGCATCTGAGAGAGTGGCTTTTTCCCGTCACGCTGCATTTTGAAATGTAATAAATGGTCCAGAATTGACCGAGAAATGAATGATCAAAAAACGTCTTTTGTGCCGCGAATTCCCGACTTTTTTGCAATTTACAGCATTGCGTCACATGTTAATTAATGTATTTAATTATATTATATAGTGTACATTACCTAAATCTACAGCTGTTTATAGGACAATCCATAAATAAGGAGATGAATTGAACTAGCGCCTTTCCACGTGGAGTCGTGGACATCTCCAAGGCGCACAGACGCCCGCACCGTGCGCACGTGGCTCTGCCTTCTCATATCGGTTAGCGGGTGCTTTGAGATGGCGTTATCTACTTCCCAATCTATTTGACGAAATTAGCAACTTAAGGGACTCTGCAACCTTTTCACTATTAAAAAAGCATGATAATTAATGAAGTACAATAATCGCTCATTAATTGTAATCGATACAAAGTTTTGAAACAATCATGATATTGATTTGAAGCCATATGAGTCCCTACACAGTGGCCCCCAACAATGCACCAAATTGTTGAACATTTTACTCATTTCAGCACTTACTGTATCCCATTCCCATTTTCTGCCTTGGTTTGATGGCATTGTGCCACACCTCCTTTCTCCCTTATGCCTAATTCATCGCCCACTCCGTTGCATGTGACAGCCCTGCGCAGAGGAGTATAAATCAGACTTTACGCACACATGAGAGGTAGTATGTAAATGAGAAGTTTGCTGCTGCTGCCCATGGATGCTATTGGAACAGGAGACATATAGGAATTGGGACGGGGCCAAAGCCATAATCAGCTCCAGATTTGCCCACACATAATAACAGCTGAAAGCAGAAGAGAGGGGATTTGTAAGGGAGAAATGTCAACCATATCTGTCAATCAATCACAGGGCTTTGGCAGAGCAAGAGTAGCCCTCATGTAAATACATTCCAGAATGGAGGTACGTGTTTTGACAAAAATAGTACCATTATGCTCGTGTTAGGCTGTGATCCTTACAACTGTTTGGTGACAAATTGAGCAATCAAAAGAAGACAGTGAATAAACAGAGTCATTCTTTCCTGCTCTGGTGAAGTCATGCTTGCAGACAATATTTACATCCCGGTAGTGGAAAGGCCCATTCATCCCCCAGCCTCTCGCTGAGTCCTTCTGGATGGCAGGCACTGTGTTTACCAAACTCACTGAGTGTCTATTGACTCTGCACACACTTAAACAATCTCTAGAACCCCGCCTTGGGAATGGGAAACAGACTTTTGTGCTGCATGCGCACCGGCAATGGTAATACACTAGCAGAAGTGAGCGCATGTGTACGCAATGCATCTGTAGTAGTGCCTGTACACGTGCATAATATGCAAATGTCCTTCGGTGTATGCGAGTTGTGTGAATGAAAGCGTGGGGTATGTCCACGAAGGCATCCCAGAGTTAAATTGACACTGATATTTTTGCAGTGTATGTCTACAAGTGTGTGTGTGTGTGTGTGTGTGGGGGGGGGGGGGGGGCACAGTAACCTGGCTTTGTTTTGCCTTGTGTTGCCGGGGCCTGTGGGCCCAGCAGGTGCTCTAATTACCAAGCGTTCTGTGGGCCCCCTCCGCCGCCCCCCAAAGGAGAACGGCCCCCAGGCCGCTGGGCCACTTTGATGTGGCCCAGATACGCAGCACATGTGGGACATGAGCTCACTTAACGAACGCAGACGCTCCGCAAATGAACAGCCGCAGCACGGTACTGCAATTTGATATTGGTATTTTCGGTAGGTGGTAAGAGTGGGGGAGAGAGAGGGAGGAGTATGAGGAGAGAGAGAGAGAATTGAAATAAAAAAAAATAGTTGGCATCCGAGTGCTTTCCTCTCCTCGTGTGTGGAGCTGCCAGTCCTAACCATTGGGATGTTTTATCTTTGGCCCACAGTGTGCCCGGACGGCTTTTACGGTCTTGACTGTGGCCAGATGTGCGAGTGCAGGAACGATGCCCGCTGCCACCACATCACAGGAGCCTGCCTCTGCACCGCCGGCTGGGCCGGACCACACTGCATTCTGGGTAATGGAAGCCACATCATTAAAACGGGGTGTGAGGGAGGCCCTCTCTCTGCGATCCCATCACGACATCCTCTCCTTAAATACAACTGCAATGTGTTTGTGAACAATTATCTCTATAATGAGACATTGCCAATGACTTTTTTTCTTCTTCTTTCTCTTTAGGGATGGGTATAAGGGTGGGGTGGGTGCAGAGGGAGCGAGGGGAAGGGGGGACAACGGTTCCCTCGGGCAGTGATGGTTAATTGGGGTCTATTCTGGATAAATACATCCACGTGTTTATTGGGATGCACGTCGGGGAGAGGGAGGACTTAACATGGAAAGCTCTTATAGTCGGGCAAGGCCCATCACCGTTAGCATGCCGAAGGTTTCCTGAGAGCTTCATGCCCTTGTTTTAATGAATCCAGTGAAATGCCCTCTAAAAGTTCAGAGCCTGTCATTCTGAAGTCTTATTCAAGGCGCTCCTCTCGCCGCAGCCCCGCTTTGCGGTCCTGATTACCATTGCCAGAGTCAGCAGAAAGCCACGAGCATGACTTAATGACACGTCTCTGTCATTAGCTGGTTTCCCTCTCGCTCTTTGACTCAAATGTCATCGCAGACATTGATCATTAGGGGGAAGTTCACGATACGTGCCCAGAAAACCCAAAAATGCCCTAAAAATGTCGGCTCTTTTTGTTGCTTCCTTTCCTCCATAAAGTCCTCTCAGTCTGGCTAAATCAGTGTGGATATACTGAAGCCACAGTGCATTGATTGTGAGATAAGTGCGTGCGTGCGTGTCTGTGTGTGCGCACGCCGTCCATGTGCGTCTTGTCTGTGTCCACGTGCGTGCTTGCATGATACACTTGGATGTCCGTCGTCCACTCACTGACTGGCTATGTGTGTGCTGTGTGTTTGGGCAGCCTGCCCGCAGGGTCTCTTTGGCGAGCGCTGCAGTGAGACCTGTGCGTGTCAGAACGGTGCCAGGTGTGACCACGTCACCGGCCGCTGCAGCTGTACGGCCGGATGGACGGGCGCCAGCTGCCATCAGCGTGAGTAGCTCATCACTCAGTCCCATAGAAATGCAAAGGAAAACAGTGGCAACAAACGGCTCTATGGCTCACTGTCTGCTTTAACACACACTTGAGGAGGTCCATTTCAATAAGGATGCCTTTTCATGGATGCACTGAAACAAATAGTGTGTTAATTCAACTCTTGAGAGTGAACAAATGTAAACACTCAAAAGGGTCTTAGAGTCTCAAATTGAACACTGAGGATTTTACTTATTAGTGCATTTCTCTTACTGTATGTGATATTTTTTTAATCTAGCCATGTCTTTTTTTCAACACAGCCAAATAATTATAATGAATAATTCATAATTATCAACATGATGATGCTTTATACAAATGTATGATGTGTTCCATGTTCATTTTTTCTTTACATGAGCAAGACTGTCTTCTTATCCTTTAACCTCCTGTGGGGGGTGTGTGTGTGTGTGTGTGTGTGCGTGTGCGTGTGCGTGTGCGTGTGCGTGTGCGTGTGCGTGTGCGTGTGCGTGTGCGTGTGTGTGTGTGTTTATAGCTTGTCCTGCAGGGCAGTTCGGTGAGGACTGCTCCCATCAGTGTCTTTGCCAGCATGGCGGCTCCTGTGACAGCATCACTGGCCAGTGTTCCTGTCCCCATGGCTGGACAGGAGCAGCCTGTGAGCTGGGTGAGTTGTCCTCCTTCTCTGGAGGGTTGTCAACCGGAGCTCTCACTGGTACCACTTGACAGGATTAGAGCTAATGTTGGAGGCACGTTGCTCTGAGGATCATGTCCCACACACAATGTAATAAAGGTCAAAGTCATACGTGATAGCTTTTGTCAGGCTGTTTCAGAGATGGTGGGCAGAGTGGCGGCCTGGGAATTGGATGTTTGCCGGTTCAACTCCCAGCTCATCCATTATCAGGGCCCAAAATAATTTCTGGACCCCCGGAAGGCTCATGAAACACAGGTTGAAAAGCCCTGCATTATACCAAAACATATCATGTTGAGTACCCTGAGCAAGACAATTAATTATCTACTAACCGCTATTTAGAGCAGGGTTCTCAACATTTTACCCCCGGAAACGGATTGACCACGTCCCGGGAATCGCACTGAATAATAGAGAATATTATGTACTAAAACCAGATATAATCACTAAGGAAAGTTTGTGCATTTACTATGTGTAGATTATGTGTCCCCAAATAATTTTGGGACCCCCCGTGGGGTCATGGCCCATGGCTGGAGAACCCCTGAGTTAGAGAGCCATCTGATCCCCCATCAGTTTTGTCATTGGTGTGATGATGAGTCTTGTTACAAACTGTTTTTGACCTGAGGCGTCCCTCTTCTCTCTGCTAGAGTGTGAGGAAGGGGCTTACGGAGAGGGCTGTGCCCAGACCTGCACATGTACCAACGGAGGACGTTGTGACCGAGTGACGGGGCAGTGCAGCTGTCCACCTGGCTGGGAGGGCCAGCTCTGTCAGACAGGTGAACCTCTACTAGTGACCTGCGCTGGCGTTCTTCTGTCTATTCTACACCAGATCTCTTTATCAGGCTGCAGGTTGGGGACTGCTCATACTGTAGATCCAAAGTCCCGTTAGTTGAACATGTGCTGCTCTCGTGTTTGAGGTTACATTTAGGGTTAGGGTTTAGAGATAGGGTTTGTATTGTTCGGACAAATGGGAGGTCAAACTCTGCAGGTCCTGGTGTAAAAAAAAAAAGAAAGAATATATAAACCCCATACGTCGTTGGATCAGCGGTTGGGATCTCTGAAAGGGACACAGTCACGCAACAGATACCAGGATGCAACAGGATTTGTTTTATGCATGGATTGCCAACATTCACTGATTCCAAATGGACAATCATTTATATATGTATATGCTGTAGAAAACTGTTATAGTGTTGAGCACAGAAAATACCACTGTTCAGTCAGAGAGTGTATAGTTACCTTGCATAAAAAAGTCAATATATAGCAAGGTTTTTGTAAAGATGGAGAAATATTGTCTGCATGTTGCTTTTCTGTCTCCAGCCTGTTCCAGGGGTTTCCATGGGGACAGATGTGAGCAGAGGTGTGACTGTATACACAGTAGCAGCTGCCATCATGTCACAGGCCACTGTGAATGTGAGCCTGGCTGGAGAGGACCCAGGTGTGACAAACGTACGTGTGTGTGTGTGTGTGTGTGTGTGTGTGTGTGTGTGTGTGTGTGTGTGTGTGTGTGTGTGTGTGTGTGTGTGTGTGTGTGTGTGTGTGTGTGTGTGTGTGTGTGTGTGTGTGTGTGTGTGCGCGCGCGCGCGTGCGTGCGTGCGTGCGTTGTGTGCGTGCGTGCGTGCGTTGTGTGTGTGTGTGTGTGTGTGTGTGGGGGGGGGGGGGGTGCAAAAGACTGTGGTTTTCAGACCTTTTTACATCGAGGATAGTCAATACTCAGGATTTAATACAAATAGCAAATCTTCAGACACATCACATCACAAGGCGGCATTGTTGTGTAAACTCATTTTTCGGGAGATCCGCCGCTCTGAGAAACAGCTGTAAGGAATACGTGTACATTTATATACTTTTTTCTATTAAGCAGCTAAACAACACTCCTAGATGTGCTATTTTCACTATAAAATGGGCCTTAAGGGAAACGGTTGTGATAACATGGGAAAAATAAAAATATTTCTTGGATTTCTTTCTTCTGTGGTCCTGCAGCCTGCCTGCCAGGGTCATACGGTGCCTCTTGTGCTCTTCGGTGTCAGTGCCAGTCTGGGGTATCCTGTCACCATGAGACAGGGACCTGTGGCTGCCGTCCGGGGCTGACTGGGAACGGCTGTGAAAAGGGTAAGAAATGAAAAAGAAGAGAAAAAAATCTAGACGATGACATTGCCTCGAATGTGAATACATGCCACGGTTATGGATGTGCACTGTTCCAGAACCAAACCAAACAACCCAGCCAAAGCCTGGTAGTACTGCCAAATAGAGAAATAAAATAAAACAAAACTGCTTAATTTACCGACGTTTCCGAGAGGTCTCATCACCTGAGTCAGCGCTCACTTGAAATGTCCCTCTAAACAGTTTGAGTGCAGCTAGATAAATATAGTTGTCCAGTTAAAGTAAGACCACTTCACTGAGAACGACCTGAGCGATGGTGGAGACTCTCCTATCCTGGAGGACAAGGTCACTGCTTAACTTCAGTGGTAGTACATCTTGATGATTATGTGTCAAAGGCAGTTTTACCGTCTCCCCTAAATGCTCCACACAAAAATGATCCTGACTATTGGGCCTTTGGCATGTGGCTCATATTCCTGTCATATGGCTTTTACACTATTCAAAAACAAACCGCTTGCACCTTGATGCAGCTCCACACTGCTCCGCATAACGACAGAAATGCGTCATGGAAGAAACGTATGTGCCCACAATATATTCATCATTATTCATGGACATTTTGAAGGTCTTTACCAACCGCAGGCGTAATGGATAAACAGAATGACATTTGGAAGTAATATTTTTAGCACCAAACTATTTAAATACAGTTGCCGCCTGTATCCACGGTGCAGCAACACAGAATACCCTTGTTCTGAAAATAATAATATTAAGTCACTTCTCCTCCTATTATTTGCATACTGCATGAATGTACTAACAGATTGAAACATCAAATTTGGGGGGAAATTATAATAAGAATAATTGTCCATTTCTTTGCATGTTTGACATCATGTTGACTCTTAAGTAAAGCCACCAGAATCAAGTAACTTTCTGTATCGCTGATATGCCACGAGTCCTTCAGTTATTCGACGTGGAAATACACTGTGTGATACAGAATTATACCAAATCAATTCCATTTGCTGCTCTACCCTGTAGGTCTTTGTACGAGCAGGTTTACGACTTTACCCCTCGCCCCCCAGCCCCTCTCTCTCTCCCTCTTCCATCGACCCACCCCTCCTCTCCTCACAGGCGAACTCCCCAGACATCTGATAAATGTTACACTCCGGTTGCCAAGTAAAACAGAAGGCATTGTTTTTGTCTCCTCAGCAGCGGATAAGGGCTTTTGGAAGGCAGACATGCATAATGACAGCGCCGTAATTGCCTCTTTAGTCTGGGGTCCTTTTTCTTATCTGTCCCCCATGCTGCCTACTGCCGAGTACCTCAGTGCTGCGCGCGCACACACACACACACACACATCACAAAACAACATGTTTGGTTCACAGATCTATCTCGCTATTTATGACTGATTGTACTTCTGTCTGTGGGCCACATTCATTACCGTGACAGTATACACAGTACGATCCAAATGGCCCTGTGTCTGTGAGGGTCCATCTGGTTACATTTTGTACACTCTCTGAGATACAAGTGGTTAAATAAACACTGAAGATTTTAAATTACGGTGCACGTGCATGCGCGCGCGTGTGTGTGTGAGTACGCGTGAGTGTGCATATGTGAGCACACAAGCGATTTCGAGTGTGTGAAATGATTTGAAACTCATTGGCTGATGGCATTTCTCTTTCTTAGTTGCACAATATTGGATCCTTTCTTGTTAATAATGTAACATAATTTTAGATTTACATTGTAGAATTACTAGAATAACAAATGATGAATGATGAATTTCCCTCTAAATTGTATCGGAATAAATTGGATTGTTGTCTTTTATATAGGATTATTTATACTTGAATTGCCACAACTAAACATGTTGTTTGGCTATAATCACAAGTTTACATCCAAATACTAAATGTTTAATGTGTAAGAACACTTTGTCAATGATTTGGGTTGTGTAGTTACATTGCAATTATGTAACTCTAAATGTGGACAAGAAGTGAAAATGTAATATCTTCACTGATTAGAAATTGATAATTAAAAATATTATGCCTCTCCTCTGTGACTGACAGAGCTGAAATAGCTCTCAAGGTCAATCTTTTAGTACATAAATGAACACAAATACTTCATACTGTTTTTTATTTATTGAAGATCTGGATCTGGATACATGGTTTTCTTCCTTATAAAAATGGCAAATTCAAGAGGAATACAAAGTTTATTTGGCCATAATTTTGAGTGGGTGAGGTGCATATTTTGAATTATCCATTTCTAATCACTGGAGCAATTATCTCAGATTTCTTCCACATTTGGAGTTAAGTCTTGGTAAGGTAAGTACACAAGTTGTGTATGTACCACAGCCAAACCTCTACCAAAGTGGCCTTGCACTTTCAAATCAAAAGCTAAATGAATGTTCCCATTTATAGTATGATGAACTGTCGTCTTGACTTGAACTACTGTATATATCTGTGTTGTTAGAGGTGTAAACATACATCTTCTTTTTTGTTAGCGTGCCCAGCTGGGATGTATGGACAGAACTGTAGCCGGCTGTGCCAGTGTTCAGGAGACCAGGAGCAATGCCACCCTGTCACTGGAAGATGTTCCTGCCTGCCAGGCTACCATGGAGCGCGCTGTGAGCTCCGTGAGTACAGCACAAGCACCACAATAATACCCATCATTACTGGGCACAAGCAGAGCGAGCCGACCCAGAACTGTTTTCAGTTAGTGGTCGTGCTAAACCAGCCAATCACAGTTTTTAACAAGCGGTCCATCTTCTAAAAAACATTGATTGGCTGGTTTAGTTGATGATGTAATGGTGATGTAATTAATATATCTTTAATATTGTCCTTTAAGTATTGTCATGCATATTATCTCTTGGAGGTGTCACACAAGTAGACCATGGGCTATGTGTGTGCGCAATGCGCAAGTTGGCACTTGTCAGAGTGCAGTTCTACAGTAGTTTTAACATTAAGCTTTAAATAATATTTTATATTCAGGGTTTGGAAAAAGATAACCAACTTTTACCTCTTGCTGATGCTACAATTGGAAAGTCAATTGGGGGAAATAATTATTTGTCATTTTCTTCCATCAGAATGTACTTCCAATCTGGTTTGATTATTCTGGGTATGTCAATGTAGAAAAAGGTTGTCCCAACATTGTATTCCCAAAATCTTCAGACCTTTGGAAAATACTTGAATACAATTCAACACACACATCATATGACAAAGTATATGAACCCAAATGAATTGCTTCTAAAGTAGTAATGGATGATAAAGGCTTCCTCAATTCATTGTTTCTCTCTGTCTCTCTCCATCCCTAGGATGTCGAGCAGGGACTTACGGACCAAACTGCAAGTCAAGATGTCGCTGCATCAATGGTGGTCGCTGTGACTTCAAAACTGGAGCTTGTCAGTGTCCTCCTGGCTTCATCGGAGCTAACTGTAGCTCAGGTAGCTAGAATAGTATTTTATCAGATATTGCATTTGAAAGTATTACACTATCTAGACAACATCAGGACACCTGAACTTGCTTTGAAATGAAAAAAGGTGAATGTATACATTCAGGTGCAAGGATTTTTTTTCTTGATGGCAACGCTATGGACTGTTTTATAGACAAGATATCTACTTCATTAAGTATTAAGCTCCCATGAGGTCTGCACAGTGAACACATCAAACAGTGCTCTCCTACGGCATGTGGTGGTGGTGACATTTCTGACTGTGAAATGTTTATTTCTGCAGGATGTCCACAGGGTTACTATGGGAAGGACTGTGGTCTGCTGTGCTCCTGTGGGGAAGGCGGACAGTGCCACACAGTGACTGGGAGGTGTATATGTGCTCCTGGCAGGATAGGACAGTCCTGCCAACAAGGTATTATGGGAAATAGACACTGAAACCATCAATAGTGACATTCCATTTCATAATGGCTTAATTTAATGAGATACTAATCAATATCTAATCAGTAAAGTTAACAAAAATAGTATAGCAGGCTCACTCCTGAACCCACATCAACTCCTCTGTTGTGTTGACACTGAGTTACTGTAGATACAGACAGCAACAGGCACCATTTGCCTTAATGAGCTCATCACAAATGAGCAGAACAACGGACAAGTGGGAAAACATCTACATTTGGGGAAAAGAATTAAGGGTGTATTTTCAAGATTCCTATTTTCCACTGTATATTTAAGTAACAAATTCTCGGTTTCCTCAGTTTGAGGGGCTCTGATGATCAGAGCGTTGATTTCCTGGGGAACATATAGGCGGTTGTCTGGCCCCCTAATCTCTCCGTTTATCAGCAGTTCCATTGGACTGAAGAACGGGAGTTTCCATGGGCTGTCTGAGTTAAACGCTGCCTGCTATGTAGCGCTGTGGACGTGCCACCACTTATGCTCTGCTCTTGTTGAATGTTTGGAGAGGCCTATTAGTAGCTCGTTGCCTGTGTTCCGTGTCGATGGACTTGGCAACGAAACAAATAAATAAACAAGGGGAATCAAAGAAGACTCGCTTATTGTTTCTCCAATCTAAATTACCCAGAGAAACATGATTATTCTTTTATATCGGTGCCAAATTAGACCACTTTGCCATCTAACTAATGAACTGCTGCCTAAATAAACTTGAATGTTAGTGCATTTTGTATCTGCATGGGAGCGTCTGTGCGTGCGTGCATGTGCATGTGTGCATGCCTGTGTACTTGCATGCGTGTATGTGTGTGCATGTGCACGCCTGTTCATTCTTGTGAGAGTATTTGCATTCATTAGCATTGGGAGTGCTAGGTATGACTTCAAATCAATATCATCATTATTTTTTCCTCAATTACGATTATTTAAAGAAAATGCTGAAAATCGCAAACCTATAAACTGACGACGTGTTGTATTTTACCACATTATGAAAGGCCTAGCAGAGGCATTGTCATGCTTGTCTCTCTTTCTGATGTTGGGGCTGTCTCTGTTGTTGCTCCAGCATGTCCTAGGGGGCGCTATGGCCTGCAGTGCAAGAACACTTGCCAGTGTCAGAATGGGGCGATGTGTGACCCTGTCAATGGAACCTGCAAGTGTGGTCTGGGCTGGACCGGACCTCAGTGTGACATAGGTATGTGTTTTGTTCTTTAGTTCCAATGTGTTCCATTTTTGAATATGTATCGCTATTTTTATCATCATACATCTGAACATTTTTTTCCAAGGACCTCCATAACTCCCCATCAAACGTCATGGCTATGTTGATTGTATATTGTTCTAGACTTATGCTACTGTAGGTTCTTGTGATTCTAGTGCACAGGGGCATTACTGTCTCTCTGAATTTGATATATGGGTTTATGTTTACCTGTAATTGATGAAGTTATCAGACATGAATCAACGTGGCATGTTGAGCGAATAAGGATGCACTGTTGCGTCTCTAAGGATGCGTCTGTTTTTATCATTTATTCTCCACAGTCTTATTTTCCTAGTGTGCAGACATGCAGAATGCCTTGTTAGAACCCTTACAGTAGGGAGAGCTTATGTATTATTGGCGGCCCTTGTTAGCTTTATTAACATTTTTATGTTCCTATTTTATTGTTGAATTTAAATGTACTGTATTAATACCCCTGTTAAGTATCTCAAGTGTATGGTTAAAATGTGACGTAATTATTGTGGTTGTTTTTCATTGTACTTTCGTTGTACAAAGTGTGGACTAAATGTAGTAATAAGAGTGTGTGTGTGTGTGTGTGTGTGTGTGTGTGTGTGTGTGTGTGTGTGTGTGTGTGTGTGTGTGTGTGTGTGTGTGTGTGTGTGTGTGTGTGTGTGTGTGTGTGTGTGTGTGTGTGTGCGCGCGCACGCACGCACGCACGTGCGTGTGTGCGCGTGTGTATAGCCTGCGCACAAGGGAAGTACGGACCTGACTGTGAGTTTGATTGTCCCTGCAACAACAATGGAACCTGCGACCGCATCAGTGGCAGTTGCAGCTGTACTGCCGGCCACTATGGACACTCCTGCCAGCACAGTACGATTTCCTTTATTACACTTTATTTGATTTTTCTTATCTCTGGCCTAATGGACAATGCTATTTTATTTAGATTACTACAAAGGCTGTAAAATGTACTGTAGTTGTTTTCAATAGTGTTGAACGCACCTCTCATAAAGAGGATTGAATTGGTTGAGAATACCCTAAACCCATCGTTCCCAACCCTTTCTTGAACAGAGTCCTTTTGAAAATCTCAAAAGCATTCACCCATCTGACCACATATTATTGAGATAGTTGCAACAGCTTGGATCGATGGAACTAACATTTTTCATGTGTAAAACCCTTTAAAATAGGCTTATTATTTTGTTAGTATATGTTATATAAAGCATCTTTTGGCAATTATTTTGGGCCCACTTGCAATACCCTCATGGATCACATGTATGGAATGGCTGGATTAAACACCATCAACTTGATTTGTTGAAGGATGCCCGCCCGGGTTTTTCGGAGCAAACTGTGCCAGTACCTGCGACTGTTCGACGGGGCAGTCGTGTAACCATGTGACAGGCCGATGTGTGTGTCCCCCAGGATACCATGGATCACAGTGCCAGAGACGTGAGTCCTTTTATTCAATTCCTCCGTCAAGCATTTGGACTCAGCCTATTTGTTTTTAATTAGGATAATGGGAGTAATATCTTATTCGTTCAACAGAATAGTTTTTCAAGTAGTCACATACAGTAATATATCTATTATTTTACAGATCTACATTGGTTACTTGTTCAAAATATTTTTGTTATACATGTTTCTTTGTTTTGCTTGAATACAGATATGAAGAATGTTATTTTGACAGTCTGTTTACACAGGTGCTAGTTTGGAGCCACTACATTGTTCTCTGACTTATGTGACTGTTTGCTGTGTTGTTTATTGATTCGTGCTCACAGTTACGCAATGTACTGCACTTGCACTTGTGTAGTCTCTGGATGTAAAAGCATCTGCTAAAAGGCCTAAATATGAATGTTGAAGAACATGTGAGAGAGGATGTTTCTTGAAGAAAGAGTGGGCCAGGTTTGAAAGCCTTGCAGACCTACGCATGTGGTATACACATTAGCTAGTCCGCCAGTAAACCCCCTTGTGTTAAGCATCTGTTAGAAGTACATTTATTTAAGTATGAACATACCTGCATGTAGACAAAAAGAAGAAAAGAAGGGGGGAAAAAGGCAAAACAGACAAGCAGACAGATAGTGTAGACAGGCTGGCAGGAGGGCTGGCATATGTGGGTGTTTGATGGGAGACAGGTGTTTCCTGCCTGCTTAGTGCATTCCTGTTGCATCCCTGTGTCCTCCTGCCTGCTACGAGGCTGACAGAGTATGAGGGCCTAAATATGTGTCCTCCCTCCCTCCTGCCTGCTTGGAGGCTCTCCGCCACAGTGTGAGGGCCTAAATGGCCACTTCAGCCCCAGCAGGAGTTATGACTGAGGCTGCGCTGTACAGCAGCTGCAAGATAGCCAATGACTCCACCGTCAAAATTGACCTGTGTGTGTGTGTGTGTGTGTGTGTGTGTGTGTGTGTGTGTGTGTGTGTGTGTGTGTGTGTGTGTGTGTGTGTGTGTGTGTGTGTGTGTGTGTGTGTGTGTGTGTGTGTGTGTGTGTGTGTGCGCGCGTGCGTGTGTGCGTGCGTGCGACGTGTGTGCACACGCGTGAGAGAGATGTCTGTGAATGCTTTACCATTGCATCTGCCCACCCGTATTTGTGTTTGTATGGGATGATTGAACGCACTGTACCATGCACATCTTGTCGCTGCAAAACTGTGAGTTTGTGTGTCTGTGTGTACTTAGGATGTGAGCCTGGGCGGTTTGGATTGGACTGTCAACAGTCATGTGACTGCGTCGGGGACGCACCATGTGAATCGACCACAGGAAGGTGTCTCTGTCCCCCAGGAAGGACAGGAGACAGATGTGACAGAGGTATGGTACATGTCGCCGTTATTGGCTATTAGTATGCCATCATCCAGGTGCTCTACATTCTAGCTACTTTCAACCTTCCATCCCGATTTTGTGAATGTTTGGGCACCAAATTGACCCTAACGGGAGCAGTTGGTTCCATTTGTGCACTCTCTGAATTCTGGGTGTCTGTGGTCTAAATGCGTACAGTACCTAACTGCAGGGTCATTGAAGTTCATTGATGCTTTTGTTGCATATATACCTGTACATCTCTGTTTGTTTCTGCGTGTGTCTCTCTCTCTCTGTCTCTCAGACTGTAGTAGAGATCGTTTTGGCCCCCAGTGCTCCCTGTCGTGCCAGTGTTCCCACGGGGCCCCGTGTGACGGGCGGAGCGGGCGCTGCCACTGCCCCCTCACCTGGCTGGGTCCCACCTGTAGCGAAGGTAAACCCGAGCTCTCCTGTTGCCTATGAAGCCCAATGTAGCATGAACAAACGCGCGTGCACACACGCACGCACGCATGCACGCGCGCGCACACACACACACACACACACACACACACACACACACACACACACACACACACACACACACACACACACCACACACACACACGCACGCACACACACACACACACACACACACACACACACACACACACACACACACACACACACACACGCAAGCAGTAAAGCTGAACCAGCTTTGGTGAAATACTGTGTCAGTAAGTGAGTGAGGCTGAGCCCCATCGCTCTGTGTGTCTCCCTGTCTACCTCAATAGCGGCTCCTGTCTCCTGACAGTTATTTTAATCTGCACTCAGCAGGTTACCGGGCCTCAGGCTCTCTTCGTATCCCCCTTACCTCCCCCTCCCCAAAAGCCAAGCTCACGGGAGACCTGCGTAGTCGTTTACTTCTCTTCCCCAAAAACCCCAGAACATTTGCTTTTGATTTTCCCTGAACGGTGCTGAATGTCTTCGTGGGCTCTTTTGTGTGCTTTTTTTCCTCCTCATCCTCCTCTCCTTCCTCTCAGGATTACTGGAGCAGATCCCAGCAGCGGTGAACTCCTCCGCGTCCCAGAGGAGCAGGAGAAGAGCAGGCGTCAAACACACATAGCCCAGATAGAGGGCCTCGCTCCAGACCCGGGGCCGTCCTCCTGAAGCACGGGACCTGCTTCACCGCCGCATCGTCTTCACACTGAGATCAGCTTACAAAGGAACCCGAGCTGATGCTCATATGAAGATGTTTTGTGGAAACTGGAACCATGCTTCCAGAACTGAGACCTGGTAGTGGTGGTGTTGCGCAGTCAATGGACTTATAAAGAGGCTCTGGAAAAGACAAAAACAATGAGTACAGCCCTGTGTACCAGGCGAGGTTTTTCCACAAGTATCTTAGCAATGTTCAACAAACATATGCCTGTCAGACGGGAAATCTACAGTGTGACTTGCAAAACAAGGAAGGGATCTGGAATAATTTACATTTACGTTTAATGTAAATATTACTTCTAGATATGTATACCTTCCTGTTTGACCGTCAAGCTTGTAAAACATGATTGTCTTCTTCAGTGTGATTCCTCATTAATGCAACATGGCAAGGAAATGTGGACAATGATTTCAACTATTTGAAACCCTTTTAAAAATGTAGATTGTTGTTTGGAAATCCTTGTTCATCTATTGCGACATTGAGATTAGACAGATGAGATCAACACTCAACATAACAGATACGTATCTATTCTGTTGTGTTGATTGAACTGACTGGGTACATAATGACCTGTTCAGATGTGTGATCCTAATGTACAGGGACACTTCACAGCAACATGGACCACTAAATGATTTTGCTGAATTATCCTCCAAATACCGTGCATAATCTGCAAAAAGATGAGGATGAGATACAGCTTGATTGATTGAACTTTTTATTAACGGCTTGGATAATTACTGCACATTTTGAGCACCACTCAATACAAGACTAAAAACTGAGTGGTAAAGTCGGTTTCATTGGTTGTCTCTGAATGTCAAGTAGCACAGCACCAATCCTCGCCACTTAGAGACTGTCATTCAATACCATCACAGTGATGTTGTCACATAAACCCATATTTGTGCTGATGTCATTCACAGTACAGTCAGAATGTTGGTACTAAATTATTTCCTTTAACAGAGTGTTTTTAATTTGAAACGTCAGTGTTGCCATCTCATGTTTTTTAATGTGTTGATTGTTCTTTTCTTCTCAAAAGTACAGCACTAAGATCATGTCCTTCCTTGTACTTAGGCTTACAGGAAAAATCTAAAATTCCAAACAGATGTTTTAGGGAAACCCAGCTATGTGGGCCTGGCCATAAAAATTGACTTTCAACTTCATCATAATCCTGTGTATTACTTGATTTATAAAATATGACTGTGGTGAAATAATGCTGTGCATGCATCCTCCATCTACAAATCACTCCCACATATTGGCTGGGGAATTTGAGCAGACATGGGCAAGCATTTGCTCCTCGGCATTGCAAACGTTCTAAATTAATTGGCATTGATCATGCAGTAGCGTTTCCTATCGCAGTGCACTGTGCTGTGCACAGAGCACTGTAGATGTTTTATCAAATTAAACATGATGTGTCCTGTAGCTCTTTGAGGTACTGTATACTGGTATGTGAAGATCCATTTAGGAATCAATGTAGAGCTGGTTACATTCTCACATAAAGTCCAATACATATAAATTGACCTTGATTTTTTTTTATGTCTGTGTCTTTGGTAAAAGTGAACATTGAAAAATGTCTATATTTGAGGCCTTTTGACATCAATCATGGTCTGATCAATATTATGCTTCGTAGTACCACTACTGTTGTCATTTACCAAACATGTAAATAAGGATGTGTGATTATTGGAACATTGAATTATTTTATATTGTATCTCAGGTCAATATCTACTACATGACTCGTAATGTACTGTACCCTCTGCCTAAAGGCATGCCTATGTAAATGGTGCTATTTTGATAAAAATGAGTTTGATACTTTTGTTTTCATCAACATATCATTTTCGAACTATATATGGCTCCACCAATGTGTCTGTACTGCAGGTATTATTTTCTTCTATGTGAACACATTCATGTTATGTTTTCATAAGGCTATGCTATGGGTTGGAAAATCATAACGGTTGTACAATAATTTAACACTTTTATTGGTACTTTAGCCAACATGTCCCACATTGAGAGTTTGATCTACCAGTGCCATTTTAATATATTGAAGTGTATAAGGTACTGATCATTATTGTGTCTTCATAGCATTTTCGGTTTCATGTCAGTATTGTGGTCACTGGTCAGTATCACGTGGAAAAATAATAATAATAATTATATATATATGTGTGTGTGTGTGTGTGTGTGTGTGTGTGTGTGTGTGTGTGTGTGTGTGTGTGTGTGTGTGTGTGTGTGTGTGTGTGTGTGTGTGTGTGTGTGTGTGTATACAGCTGTATATATGTTAGTGTAAAGAAATGATTGTGAAGGGTGGGGTTTGAGAGCGATGTTGCATGGTATTGGCTCCTGTGATTCCTGAGAGGAGGGATAGTGGGGGAGGTGGGGGTACCTGCTGTCACAGTGCTGATTGAGCGTGTGTGTGTGTGTGTGTGTGCACCCAGAGGGGTTCAGCCAGGGTGCCCATGCCCTCATTCTCATCAGCCGGTTGGGGGGTCAAGCACCGAGGCCTCGGCTGGCTCCCTGACACCTGTCTGAAATGGGAGGGTGTAACAACATGGTGTATGTGTGGTAATAGGAGGGGAGTGTACTTGTTTCTGTGTGTGTGCATGCGTGTGCGCAGTCTGTGTGTTCTCTTGCACAGTGCGCGCGCACACACACACACACACACACACACCACAGCTGCCCAGTTTGTGTGTGTCTCATGTGTGTACACACTATACTTGGACCTGTTAGTAGTATTATCTCTGAAACATTGAAAAAAAGGAAATTCAAAGAAAGTGGACATATTTTATACATAGCAAATCTACAAGTTTGCAAAGTGCTACAATTGTAAGCTTGGTAAGGTCGGTATTTTCAGCTTTATGTAAAGGGTTATTGTTATTTTTTGATATTCACAAAATTCCTATGATGTCCTGAAAGGGTGTCCTCACAAATGTAGTAGTACAAGTGTGTGTGTGTGTGTGTGTGTGTGTGTGTGTGTGTGTGTGTGTGTGTGTGTGTGTGTGTGTGTGTGTGTGTGTGTGCGTGCGTGCGTGCGTGCGTGCGTGCGTGCGTGCGTGCGTGCGTGCGTGTGTGCGTGCGTGCGTGCGTGTGTGTGTGTGTGCTTGCATCTCTGAGAGAGAATGCCATCGCTGAGACATTTCTCAGGTGTGCGATGGAGCGTTTCCACTGCTAGTGGCCAGAGGCGGCTGCTGGCCGGCAGGCAGGTGCCTCAGGGACGGACCACGCATGGCCCCACTGCGGCAGAGACACCGTCCCCTGAGGTGAGTGATGGGACGAACAGGCCCGTGGGCTGGGGGTGGGGGCAGAGCCCGTCTACCGTCTACCCCCCCTAGCCCCACCTATCAACCAGCCCGCTACTCCCCGGTGAAACTGATGGATGCGGGGGGAGCTCCGGCTCGCCCCGTGTTGTGACAAGCAGCAGATGTTCTCCAATAATGTTTATCACGCAGGCCTTCATCTTCGGATGACACACACCTGTTTCCAGTCAAACAGGCCCAAAGAGGCCATCCATCCACTAGGCGCTGGGTGGCCACACCACGGCCTCCACTACTACTAGGCTCATAACGCATACCTGGCTCTGGGCTTTAGTTTACCCAAGGTGTCTGAATGGTAAGATTGACTTTGTAGAAGTCAGGCCTTACTGTATCATCACTCTAGGGTGGAAACCTTATTGAACAAAACTGTTACTTTTTAGGAATGTAGGTTAATAAAGAACCGCTTGCTTCCATTGTGACTCTCAAACATCCAAACATCTAGGTGAAAAACAGCACAACAAACGAATGAAAAACCTATAAGGAAAACATACAATGCAGCATCAAAGCTCAATCAACATTGCATCAATAACTTCACATTTCAGTCACTTCATATACTGTATAAAAGTAAATCACATTTATGCATTGCACAATTACGCACAGACCACAAAACCACAGTGATGTAAACTACAGAACCATGTCAGATAAGAACTGTGTCACTGTTCATAGACTGTATATAAATACTCTTATATTACTGATATCGACTACATGTATTATCCAGATACATACTGTTGAAGGCATCCTGACACTATATTTACAAGTCTGATTACCACTGTTGATGGTCTCAGAATTCATAGGCCATGTTGCAGATGTATGTCCATGTAATCACTGTATAGTGATGATAGCTAGTTTATATCATACTTTATATGTATTGACAGAATATACAACTCATTCAAACCATCTGCAGATGTCTAGGATTGATGTATTGGATTTTTTTGTGACCGCAGGTTGCATTTACTTCGAAAATGTGTATTTTCCATCCATGGGCATATCAATCTTGCCCTGTGACATCACTTGACATCATCAAAAATCACCATATATGGGCAAATGACCTTTAGGTCTCCATATATGGTTGTCAGTCATTATGTCTTGTGACAGCACACGTTCGATATACCTTTCATCAAACCCGTACACTCAAGACATGCTTATAATGGTCAGATCTTACCAAGCACCGTATACACACTTCTCCCGCCAACCTTTAGATCTCCATATATGGAGCTGACATGTACAGACATTCATATGTTGATTTGGCCTCATCAAACCCTGTGCACGTGGTCAGTACATAATTAATTCCCTAGGTTGACCCCCATATCTGACCCCTAGCTATGCCATAGCATTGGTGCTTATAGTTGTCATGGCTACTGTTACCTGTATGTGCTGCACATTTAATTACTCAGTGTAAGTTGACGAATTAATTGGCTACATCTTTAACGTTGATGTCTTCCTCAACACCAAATGTCTTCAGCGAAAATATCCTGATCTACCAGTTCACAATGTGCTGCAACTGCTGCGTAACATGACATGTGACTGTGAGTTGTAGACTCTGCTTGTCACTAAATTTTCGCCAAATTTTGCTGAAGGATTATTTCGCTCGCCCATATGACATGACCAGGATAAAGATGCTATAGGAAGTAGGAATAGGACAACTCATTTTCAACGTATTCAGATAATCCTCACTAAAGCTCGAATCGTATAGGCTATGATTTCTTCTCTGCTTTGTGTCTCATAGGAGGGCTATGGACACTCCAGAAACCTGCCTATAGGCTACCACTATCAGTGACAGGCAGGCAGGTTTGGAATTTTAAATAAGATTTTAATTTTTTGTTAAATTACTTTTAGTGGAAGAATAATGGCTTTTATCTGATGTTCCATAGTCACTGGCATCTTATAATGACCATGAGTGAGGATCAATTATACGAAGATACGTTTGAAAATGTCATTTCTAGTCCTCATAAGGCCAGCTGTAAGAAAGGCCATGGGCATTGCATACACAGGCACACGCACACACTCACACTCTCACATAAACTGCGGAGAGGCCCTGATTAGGCAGGTGTTCTGTGTTGATGCTAATTGGAAGCCTGTACACAGACTGATGTGACAGGAATTCATTCAGTTCAGTTTGGACAATCGTTCGGATCTGTGCAGTGTGTCATTCTTGATATGTAAGTAGTATTAGGCCTATTTGTGATTTTTGGGTTCTTTTGGTTAATTAAGTTGCGTGTGTACAGTGTTCATTTTTGTTTGTTGAGTCATTCCACGGAAACGGTACCATTTGGCCTTTTTTTTTTCTGAAATTTTGACCGAAAGGTTTCACTTTTCTGAATAGCCCACAATATTAAGGACATCTTTAGCTGTAAGAAAAACATAATTTCCCATCTCAGGCATTCAATTTATTTTTTTATATATCTTTTAACATGGTCATTGATAACGGAGCCAATTAAGTTAATAGCGGAGTTGTGATTTTTGTAAAGATAGCCACTACTCTAACTGAGTTGAGTGAGAGAAGACTTGGCATGCCTGAGGTTACAGAATCAGATATATTGTTGGAATAACAAACAGATTCTTTATAACTAATTGTTTTATATCATTATTTCATGTAACAGAGTTGAGCTGTTATGATTTTTACGACCACATGTGAGAGTACAAAATGCCTCTAAAACGGTGTAAAATGAGGTTTTAAATTGCAACTTTCTGTAGCATGTTGGTCAGAAGAGTTGTAGAATACTACTTCCTATTGTTGATGTCACTAAAGGGTCAGTTAATTGTTGTTATGGAGAGAATAATGACTTGTGTAACGGAGTTGAGTGCAACTGAGGGACACGGCTGTATAATGCCATTTAAATGATTAATCATCTATTTATTCAAAAACTAAACATGTCCAGCAATAAAGTACAGATAGATATATATGCTCATGTCATATTTTCTGGATTTTTGTTGATGTTTAATAGTCATATGTCAAGTCCACTTTCATCGAAGGCCACTGGGGACATGGAAAAATGGACAAAATAGGGGGTGTCTACTGAAAGAAAACAAGATAATTTCTGATATGAAGCTAAAATCCATGTAATGTTTACACAATATTAAAGGGAACATTTCAATTGATTAAAAAAAACTTTTAAAAATATTTTTCAGTGACTCCATCAATAAAATACAGCTAAAACGGTCAGAGGGACTGCAAAAGGTACCGTTTCCGTGGAATGACCCTGTTACATTTGTTTGCCACTGTTCCAGAATATTCTGTTCCATTTTCTTGTGTTTGTATGTAGCCTATGTAAATTAGAGACGTTGAGAAGTTTGTGTGTATCCATAGGCATGCTAACACACTGACAGTTTGCCAATTGAAATGTTTGTGGAAATATAGTTATTTCAGCATCACCTTTTATTATTAGCACATAAGTTTGAGATGTACAGTGAGCAGATATTTCACATGTGACCTACAGTTTCTGTTTATCTTATGTATACATTCATTGATTTGTTTCAGACCATACTGTACTGTCAACCAAGAGCAAGTAAATCCAACTCTTTATCAAGGTCGTGGTCCATTGTTATTTGTTCTGACCAGTGTTGTAGTGGGACTTTTAGAAGTGGGGGACGCCTCTTAAAGGGGAATTCCACCCATTCTTCTTTCTGAGTGTACAAATGTGAACCAAATGAACCCTAGTGGGTCAATTTGGTTCCATTTGTACACTCTCAAAAAAAAGGACATTCATGAACATGGTGAAATCTTGATGATGTCTTGAAGATGTGTTTCACCATGCTAATAATTTTTTTCAGACCTCCATTTCTAGGAAACACAGAATGGGGGAA
Source organism: Benthosema pterotum (assembly GCA_039105355.1). Lineage (NCBI taxonomy): Eukaryota > Metazoa > Chordata > Actinopteri > Myctophiformes > Myctophidae > Benthosema > Benthosema pterotum. Next base: position 31,652,235 of record CM076977.1, read on the forward strand.
CTTTTTTTTATTATGTCCACACAACATCTCTAAGGTATATTAATGTAAAATATTGAAAATAAGTGGAATTCCCCTTTAAGATACGTGCATGCACACTTGCATTTGTAGTAAGTATAGCATATTGAGCATGATTGTTTACAATGCCTAACTGTATCCATGAAAGTAAATGAGTAACATAGGCCTACTTTTGCCCCAAAAATATTTTAGATGTGAGAAGTGAGGGGACACCGTCCCCCCGCGACCCCCTCCACTACACCCCTGGTTCTGACCGACAAATAGTGGTGAGTGCTAACCTTTTACACCAGCATACAGTCCTTAGAGACCTCAGCTACAGCCAGGGATGAGCCAACTAAGTCAGGTTAGGGTTGATGCTTTCAAAAGTGCTGGAGGTTGCTGGCTTGGTTTCATTGCAACTTGGTGAACAAAGATGTCTTTGAGCCAAGGGGATTTTGGGAATCTCGACTGGCTTATCAGGGATGAAGGAGAGTGAATTGGGAGAGAGAGATGGAGCAGGAGGGGGCAGGAAACTGGTGATGAAATAGCCCGTTGCAAGGTAAGATCACATCTCGGGTACTTTTTGGCTGTAATTAAGCGTATGCTGCTCTCTGCAAAGCGATTCTATCACTTCAGTGCCATAGCTACGTCCCAGAGATCATTTCTCTCCCTTCTGTACTGAGCCAGAGCTCCCAGAAGGCCATGGGGTTTTGAACTCCGACTGGTCAAAGCTGTCGGCCCTGATAAAAGAGGACGGGGAAATCATTTCAACACGTCGTGCACCATTTGTTTGGCTGTTGCCTGAAAAAATAAATGTCAAACACGAAGGCTGCAAAACGATGGGTATCTACGAACTCTCCCACACTCTGAACTGTAAACAAACCAGATGGCGTAAAGAAGGCATCCTTTGTTTTGTCCTGTCTGCTAATGGAGTTACAAGCAGTAGGCTATGTGTTAACATTCACTATTAAAGATGGAGTGCTGTGATTTTTGTATTTTCCCAGATTTTTTGTGTTTATGAGGTGACAAGGCTTCATTAGATTCATGGGCATCTTCTTTTGTATTTAGGGTTTCTTTCTTTGAAGCTGAAACCTTGAAACTCTCAAGGTTTTCAGTCTCCGTGCCAAAGTGGAGGAGGGAATACAGTGATATAGTGATATCATGGAATGTTCCCCTCCCTCAATCCAGTACTTCTAAATTTGTTTCCTAGTTTATTGAATTTGTTTGGTTTAATTAGATTTTTAATTAGATTTCTTAATTAGAAATTACTGAAAATCATGAAAGAAACATACTTTTTTAGAACATGTCAGTCAAAGGGAAGACATGAAAGAGGAAGGATTGTGACGGATCATGGAATCTCAGATCCTGTCAGCTCCAAATAGCCCCAATACTGATGACATCAGGGATCTTTATCCCTGATGATGTTATGTGGTGTCACGTGATGTCACAATGTCACCATATATGGTCATGTCTGAGGTATCTGGTGACTAACAAACTGCGCGTTTTAATAGTGAATGCGACCTGTGGTCGCAATTTGCAATGCAACACATATTGTGAACTTGTAGATGTGCTTTTGAATGAAAATGAATGACTATTAGGCTACTAAGTACATTTTGAACGTAGGCTTTTACTTATAACAGTACTATGCGTTTCCACAGCTCTATATAGTATAGGAGCATATTGGTCTCATGGATTGTTTTGTCATTATTATAGGTACAGATGATTTCCACCACAAGAGGGTGCTCAATATGGAAAATAGTGAAAGAACACAGATTTATCATTCTGTTCTATTCTAAGTGGGATGAAAATGTTTACATTCAGGCAGCTGACATACACTGGGCCTGCTGCCTGGCAATAGAGGGTTAGTTAGGGTCTGTGTTAGTGGGTTAGTAGTGTTATGGTCAGTCGACAGAGCAAGAGCATGCAGACTTAAACAACACCAAAGGCAAGTGGGAAAACCGAGGAAACTTCAGTATCTTGCCTTTAGCTGATTTCTTGTCTCTTAAATACTTAACTTTAACATTATAACCACTAGTTTAGCAGTTTAACGCTGAAGGTAAGTTCGCTAACCCTGGTCTGCTAATTAACAGTAATCCAAACCACCTCTAGCTAAATGATAGTGTGGTGGGATTTCAGAAAAAAGGCCTCCTATTAGAGGTTAGGGCATTTGGGGGTAAAAGTGGGTAACCAGTCCATTTTACACAATTCAAGGGTGCTGAATCCGAAAAAATGGTTACCAAGCAAAATTTTGAGTCCTTAAGTTACCCCCCAAATCCAAGATTTTGGGGGGTAACCAAAGGTTTTTCAGACATAACTTGAAATGCATTGATTTTACACCCCATAAGTGTATTGAACGTTAATATAAAGTTGGGCATTACGGACGATTTGGTACCAAGTACATGTCTGTATCTCCTACGGTTCTTGAGATGCAGCATATGGGTACTTTCACAGATTGAGGAGAGCAGGACATCTGTAACACTGATTCTTAAGTCAATCAAATGGTGATACAGGCGTGAAAATTGGTACACACACTCCTCAAACCCAACTATTTCCAAAAGTACTGGGTGTCTTGCAAAATTCCAAGATGGCAGCCTCCAAAATCCAAGATATCCGTCAAAAAATGTGGTTTTTCAATAATAACTCGAAATGCGAAGATTTTAAGCCCCATACATGTATTGAACGTTAATATAAAGTTGGGCATTACGGACATTTTGATACCAAGTACATGTCTGTATGTACTACGGTTCTTGAGTTACAGCATATAGGTAGTGATGAGGAACCATAATGGTAACATTTTGGCACATTTGACTCTTTTACTCAAAGATCCCTTTAGTATCATGTCAGTCCATTTTCAGGAAACGGACCTACATGTGTCCGCTATCATAAACCACTTCAAGTTTTTTAATTGATGAAACGGGTCGAGAGTTATTAAACCGAACGTGAATTCTGTTTCAGTGTTAAATTTGCTGCGTATATTTTGCAAGGATAAGCCACCCAGAAATGTCTGTCTGTGCATCATCACACTGAGTCTGTCCTTCACAATAAGAGTAAATGTGAACCGGACGCACCAAGTGTAGCATGTGTCATACAGTAATGGTATAATATGCTAATAAGTGTAATAGTGTAATAGGCTAATACGTGCAATAGCATAATATATGTACAATATGGTAATAGTGTAATATGCAATAGTGTCATAGGATAATATGTGTAATAGTGCAATATATGTGCATTAGGGTAATAGTGTAATATATGCAATAGTGTAATAGGGCTAATAGTGTAATATATGTGCAATAGTGTATTATATACAATAACGCCATAGTGTAATAAGTACAGCAGGCTAATATGTGTAATAGTGTAATACATGGAATAGTGTCATAGGCTAATATGTGTAATAGTGCAATACATGTGCATTGGGGTGAAAGTGTAATACATGCAATAGTGTAATAGGGCTAATAGTGTAATAGTGTAATATATGTGCAATAGGCTAATAGTGTATTCATATACAATAATGTCATAGTGTAATAAGTACAGTAGGCTAATATGTGTAATAGTGTAATACATGGATAGTGTCATAGGCTAATATGTGTAATAGTGCAATACATGTGCATTGGGGTGAAAGTGTAATATATGCAATAGTGTAATAGGGCTAATAGTGTAATAGTGTAATATATGTGCAATAGGCTAATAGTGTATTCATATACAATAATGTCATAGTGTAATAAGTACAGTAGGCTAATATGTGTAATAGTGTAATACATGGATAGTGTCATAGGCTAATATGTGTAATAGTGCAATACATGTGCATTGGGGTGAAAGTGTAATATATGCAATAGTGTAATAGTGCAATAGTGCTAATAGTGTAATATATGTGCGACAGGCTAATAGTGTATTATATACAATAGTGTCATAGTGTAATAAGTACAGTAGGCTAATAAGTGTAATAGTGTAATATATGCAATAGTGGTATAGTGTAATAGCGTAATATGTGTAATAATGTTGTAGTGTAATATGTGTAATAGGCTGATAAGTGCAATAGTGTAATATATGTACAATAGGGTAATAGTGTAATATATGTAATGGTGTTAGAGCAATATGTGTAATAGTGTAATTAAACTATACTACTTTTGCATATATTACACTATTACCCTAATGCACAAATATTGCACTATTACACATTACCCCATGGCACTATTGCATATGTTACATTATTACACTTATTAGCCTACTGTACTTATTACACTAAAACATTATTGTATATAATACACTAGCCTATTGCACATATATTACACTATTACGCTATTAGCTCTATTACACTATTGCATATATTACACTATCACCCTAAAGCACATGTATTTCACTATTACACATATTAGCCTATGACACTATCCATGTATTACACTATTACACATATTAGCCTACTGTACTTATTACACTATGACATTATTGTATATGAATACACTATTAGCCTATTGCACATATATTACACTATTACACTATTAGCCCTATTACACTATTGCATATTTACACTTTCACCCCAATGCACATGTATTGCACTATTACACATATTAGCCTATGACACTATTCCATGTATTACACTATTACACATATTAGCCTGCTGTACTTATTACACTATGGCGTTATTGTATATAATACACTGTTAGCCTATTCCACATATATTACACTATTACACTATTAGCCCTATTACACTATTGCATATATTACACTTTCACCCCAATGCACATGTATTGCACTATTACACATATTAGCCTATGACACGATTCCATGTATTACACTATTACACATATTAGCCTACTGTACTTATTACGCTATGACGTTATTGTATATAATACACTATTAGCCTATTGCACATATATTACACTATTAGCCCTATTACACTATTGCATATATTACACTATTATCCTAATGCACATATATTGCACTATTACACATATTATCCTATGACACTATTGCATATTACACTATTACCATATTGTACATATATTATGCTATTGCACGTATTAGCCTATTACACTATTACACTTATTAGCATATTATACCATTACTGTATGACACATGCTACACTTGGTGCGTCCGGTTCACATTTACTCTTATTGTGAAGGACAGACTCAGTGTGATGATGCACAGACAGACATTTCTGGGTGGCTTATCCTTGCAAAATATACGCAGCAAATTTAACACTGAAACAGCATTCACGTTCGGTTTAATAACTCTCGACCCGTTTCATCAATTAAAAAACTTGAAGTGGTTTATGATAGCGGACACATGTAGGTCAGTTTCCTGAAAATGGTAGACATGATACTAAAGGGATCTTTGAGTAAAAGAGTCAAATGTGCCAAAATGTTACCATTATGGTTCCTCATCACTACCTATATGCTGTAACTCAAGAACCGTAGTACATACAGACATGTACTTGGTATCAAAATGTCCGTAATGCCCAACTTTATATTAACGTTCAATACATGTATGGGGCTTAAAATCTTCGTATTTCGAGTTATTAATGAAAAACCACATTTTTTGACGGACATCTTGGATTTTGGAGGCTGCCATCTTGGAATTTTGCAAGACACCCAGTACTTTTGGAAATAGTTGGGTTTGAGGAGTGTGTGTACCAATTTTCACGCCTGTATCACCATTTGATTGACTTAAGAATCAGTGTTACAGATGTCCTGCTCTCCTCAATCTGTGAAAGTACCCATATGCTGTATCTCAAGAACCGTAGGAGATACAGACATGTACTTGGTACCAAATCGTCCGTAATGCCCAACTTTATATTAACGTTCAATACACTTATGGGGTGTAAAATCAATGCATTTCAAGTTATGTCTGAAAAACCTTTGGTTACCCCCCAAAATCTTGGATTTGGGGGGTAAGGACTCAAAATTTTGCTTGGTAACCATTTTTTTCGGATTCAGCACCTTGAATTGTGTAAAATGGACTGGTTACCCACTTTTACCCCCAAATGCCTCTAACAATCACTTTTATCACAAATCCCACTGCTAAATGATAGTGTGGAGTGAAATTTGGTACTAGGAATGTCATGCCATTACATGAGAATCACTCACTGCTAGCTATTTTTTCAAATTGGGCTCCACAGACAAATTAGTGTCAAACTCCTTGACATGGAAAGGTTTGGGAACCGCTGATGTGGTGTATAGGACACATTGGTTTATTCACTGAGAACCAGCACCAGAGATTGGACCAGTGGTTGAATCAGTGAGCACCGTGGCAGCCATTCAGTACGACTGACGTTGTCTGAGCCATGAAATGCCTGGGCCCCTTTGGCCTTTTTTCTAATCTACACCATCGACCAAGTGTGAGAGGATTTCAGTAACAAGCTCCAAGTTGTTCTGCCACCACGCCTGCCCTGATTAGACTTGTCATATTAAAACCATGTGCATGGCTGTTCTGGCCTGCTCTGTTTCTTGGGACTGCGTTGAGTGCCCATCAATAACGCTAATGACCCATAGCCCCCAGGGAGAAAAACAAATAGTGTAATGAAACCGCAAGCCTTAAGAAGCTCTGCATGCTCTCTGAAAGGGAGGGAAGAGAAGAGAGGGAGAGGAGGGAGAGCTATCCAATATCGTTGTCTACAAAGAGTATTCGTCTTGGCTCTTCTACAGACTTTCACCATGCACAAACGCACGACATGCACACATATACATAAAAAAGACACCAGGCCATTGGAGGAGGTGTTGCCATTATTGTAAAAACAACAAAAACTTGATTTGTTGGGTCTGCCCCTCCACCCACTATAGCCTTTAGCACTACCCACTTCTCCCTTGTGCGTTGTGCCAACTGTTAGTTAGCACCATTGAAACCCCTCTGGGCCATCTTGTCATCTTGTGTGCGCACACACACACACACACACACACACACACACACACACACACACACACACACACACACACACACACACACACACACACACACACACACACATGCGTGTGCCTGTGTGCGCACTGTTGAAAATGTTTCCCCTGGCATATCTGAGTCAGCACGGATGCCAAGTCAATCAGTGTGAGAGCTGCCAGCTGTGATGGTGTCTTAGTCTCTTTTTGGAGGTGGTGGTGGGGAGGGGTTCAAATGCAACAACATAGGTTATGCCACACTGAGACGACTGCATGGAAGGAAATGGTGGCAGAGAGGAGAGGAGAGGAGAGGAGAGGAGAGGAGAGGAGAGGAGAGGAGAGGAGAGGAGAGGAGAGGAGAGGAGAGGAGAGGAGAGGAGAGGCAGTAATAATGAGGCCTGATGGATTCTGAGGCAATGCCAGCTGCCCCATTAGCTGAGTGGCTCCAAGCCCCGAGGAGTGCTGCCCACAACGTGCCCACCCAAACACTCCCCCCGCCTGCCCGCACGCGCGCATATACACACAAACACACACTACACACACACACACACACACACACACACACACACACACACACACACACACACACACACACACACACACACACACACACACACACCACACACACACACACACACACTAAGGCTACTTTTCTCTGGTACCCAGTTTGGCAGTCTCCTCAGAGTACACGGGCAGACACATGCTGCCATAAGTAAAACACACCAAATTAACTAATATACACCCTTTGCTCATAACCCGCGCATGTGTGTGAATACACTGGACCACACAAACCTACAGTATAGGCCTAACTAACTGCACGCACACACTCAGTGTCCCCCTCCTTGGGCTTTGCCAGG
>CM076977.1:31660454-31710454 GCA_039105355.1 Benthosema pterotum
TGAAAAAACGTAAGGCTATAGCCTTGCGTTTTTTTTCTCGAAAATTCGACTTTTTTCCGAAAATCCTCAAAATCCTCAAAACGATAAAAAACGGCATGCTGTGAGAGACAGTAAGGCTATAGCCTTGCGTTTTTGCCAGATTTTGTCATTTTTGGCATTTTTCGAAAATCATCAAAACGATGAAAAAACATAAGGCTATAGCCTTGCGTTTCTTTTCTCGAAATTTCGACTTTTTTCCAAAAATCCTCAAAAATCCTAAAAACGATAAAAAACGGCATGCTGTGCAAGACAGTAAGGCTATAACCTTGCGTTTTTGCCAGATTTCGTCATTTTTGCCATTTTTCGAAAATCATCAAAACGATGAAAAAACGTAAGGCTATAGCCTTGCGTTTTTTTTTCTCGAAAATTCGACTTTTTTCCGAAAATCCTCAAAGATCCTCAAAACGATAAAAAACGGCATGCTGTGCAAGACAGTAAGGCTATAACCTTGCGTTTTTGCCAGATTATGGCATTTTTGCCATTTTTCGAAAAGCATCAAAACGATGAAAAAACGTAAGGCTATAGCCTTGCGTTTTTTTTCTCGAAATTTTGACTTTTTTCCGAAAATCCTCAAAAATCCTCAAAACGATAAAAAACGGCATGCTGTGCAAGACAGTAAGGCTATAGCGTTTCATTTTTGCCAGATTTCGTCATTTTTTGTCATTTTTTCGAAAATCATCAAAACGATGAAAAAACGTAAGGCTATAGCCTTGCGTTTTTTTTCTCGAAATTTCGACTTTTTTCCGAAAATCCTCAAAAATCCTCAAAACGATAAAAAACGGCATGCTGTGCAAGACAGTAAGGCTATAGCCTTGCGTTTTTGCCAGATTTCGTCATTTTTGGCATTTTTTGAAAATCATCAAACGATGAAAAAACGTAAGGCTATAGCCTTGCATTTTTTTTCTCGAAAATTCAACTTTTTTCCGAAAATCCTCAAAAATCCTCAAAACGATAAAAAACGGCATGCTGTGCAAGACAGTAAGGCTATAACCTTGCGTTTTTGCCAGATTTCGTCATTTTTTGTCATTTTTCGAAAATCATCAAAACGATGAAAAAACGTAAGGCTATAGCCTTGCGTTTTTTTTCTCGAAATTTCGACTTTTTTTCCGAAAATCCTCAAAAATCCTCAAAACGATAAAAAACGGCATGCTGTGAGAGACAGTAAGGCTATAGCCTTGCGTTTTTGCCAGATTTTGTCATTTTTGCCATTTTTCGAAAATCATCAAAACGATGAAAAAACGTAAGGCTATATATAGCCTTGCGTTTTTTTACTCGAAATTTTGACTTTTTTCCGAAAATCCTCAAAAATCCTCAAAACGATAAAAAACGGCATGCTGTGAGAGACAGTAAGGCTATAGCCTTGCGTTTTTGCCAGATTTTGTCATTTTTGGCATTTTTCGAAAAATCATCAAAACGATGAAAAAACGTAAGGCTATAGCCCTGCGTTTTTTTCTCGAAATTTTGACTTTTTTCCGAAAATCCTCAAAACGATATAAAAAGGGCATGCTGTGAGAGACAGTAAGGCTATAGCCTTTCGTTTTTGTCAGATTTCGTCATTTTTGGCATTTTTCGAAAATCATCAAAACGATGAAAAAACGTAAGGCTACAGCCTTGCGTTTTTTTTCTCAAAATTTCGACTTTTTTCCGAAAATCCTCAAAAATCCTCAAAACGATAAAAAACGGCATGTTCTGCAAGACAGTAAGGCTATAACCTTGCGTTTTCGCCAGATTTCGTCATTTTTTGTCATTTTTCGAAAATCATCAAAACGATGAAAAAACGTAAGGCTATAGCCTTGTGTTTTTTCAAAATTTCGACATTTTTCGAAAATCCTCAAAAATCCTCATAATGGTGAAAAACGGCATGCTGTGAAAGACAGTAAGACTATAACCTTGCGTTTTGCCAGATTTAGTCATTTTTTGTCATTTTTCGTCATTTTTCGAAAATCATCAAAACGATGAAAAAACGTAAGGCTATAGCTTTGCGTTTTTTTCCTAGAGATTTTGACTTTTTTCTGAAAATCCTCAAAAATCCTCAAAACGATAAAAAACGGCATGCTGTGCAAGACAGTAAGGCTATAGCGTTTCATTTTTGCCAGATTTCGTCATTTTTTGTCATTTTTCGAAAAATCATCAAAACGATGAAAAAACGTAAGGCTATAGCCTTACGTTTTTTTTCTCGAAATTTCGACTTTTTTCCGAAAATCCTCAAAAATCCTCAAAACGATAAAAAACGGCATGCTGTGCAAGACAGTAAGGCTATAGCCTTACGTTTTTGCCAGATTTCGTCATTTTTGGAATTTTTCGAAAATCATCAAAACGATGAAAAAACGTAAGGCTGCGTTTTTTTCCCGAAATTTCGACTTTTTTCCGAAAATCCTCAAAAATCCTCAAAATGATAAAAAACGGCATGCTGTGCAAGACAGTAAGGCTATAACATTAAGTTTTTGCCAGATTTCGTCATTTTTGGCATTTTTCGAAAATCATCAAAACGATGAAAAAACGTAAGGCTATAGCCTTGCATTTTTTTTCTAGAGATTTTGACTTTTTTCTGAAAATCCTCAAAAATCCTCAAACCATAAAAAACGGCATGCTGTGCAAGACAGTAACGCTAGAACCTTGCGTTTTTTCCAGATTTCGTCATTTTTGGCATTTTTCGAAAATCATCAAAACGATGAAAAAACGTAAGGCTATAGCCTTGCGTTTTTTTTCTCGAAATTTCAACTTTTTTCCGAAAATCCTCAAAAATCCTCAAAACGATAAAAAACGGCATGCTGTGCAAGACAGTAAGGCTATAGCCTTGCGTTTTTGCCAGATTTTGTCATTTTTGGCATTTTCGGAAATCCTCAAAACGATGAAAAAACGTAAGGCTATAGCCTTGTGTTTTTTCAAAATTTCGACATTTTTCGAAAATCCTCAAAAATCCTCATAATGATGAAAAACGGCATGCTGTGCAAGACCATAAGGCTATAGCCTTGTGTTTTTGCCAGATTTCGTCATTTTTTGTCATTTTTCGAAAATCATCAAAACGATGAAAAAACGTAAGGCTATAGCCTTGCGTTTTTTTTCTTGAAATTTCGACTTTTTCCGAAAATCCTCAAAAATCCTCAAAACAATAAAAAACGGCATGCTGTGCAAGACAGTAAGGCTACCTTGCGTTTTTGCCAGATTTTGTCATTTTTGGCATTTTTCGAAAATCATCAAAACGATGAAAGAACGTAAGGCTGCGTTTTTTTTTTCTCGAAATTTCGACTTTTTTTCCGAAAATCCTCAAAAATCCTCAAAACGATAAAAAACGGCATGCTGTGTAAGAGAGTAAGGCTATAGCCTTTCGTTTTTGCCAGATTTCGTCATTTTTTGTCATTTTTCGAAAATCATCAAAACGATGAAAAAACGTAAGGCTATAGCCTTGCGTTTTTTTTCTCGAAATTTTGACTTTTTTCCGAAAATCCTCAAAAATCCTCAAAACGATAAAAAACGGCATGCTGTGCAAGACAGTAAGGCTATAGCGTTTCATTTTTGCCAGATTTCGTCATTTTTGCCATATTTCGAAAATCATCAAAACGATGAAAAAACGTAAGGCTATAGCCTTGTGTTTTTTCAAAATTTCAACATTTTTCGAAAATCTTCAAAAATCCTCATAATGATGAAAAACGGCATGCTGTGCAAGTTTTGCCAGATTTTTTCATTTTTGGCATTTTTCGAAAATCATCAAAACGATGAAAAAACGTAAGTCTATAGCCTTGTGTTTTTTCAAAATTTCGACATTTTTCGAAAATCCTCAAAAATCCTCATAATGATGAAAAACAGCATGCTGTGCAAGACAGTAAGGCTATAACCTTGCGTTTTTGCCAGATTTCGTCATTTTTTGTCATTTTTCGAAAATCATCGAAACGATGAAAAAACGTAAGGCTATAGCCTTGCGTTTTTTTTCTTGAAATTTCGACTTTTTTCCGAAAATCCTCAAAAATCCTCAAAACGATAAAAAAAACGGCATGCTGTGCAAGACAGTAAGGCTATAACCTTGCGTTTTTTTTTCTCGAAATTGTAGATGAGATTGTAGATGATGACCTATAGAACAATTTTAGTTCGAGTGGCCCATCTGCAGATGAAAAAAATATGCATTTTTTGCCCAATTTCAAAATCGGCCAAAATCGGATTTTTGTTTTTCTTAAAAGTCTTTATTTTCTCACAATTGCTGTTTTTTCTTTGTTTTCTTTTGCTATATCAAGTCAATACTAACCCAGGAATTAACTGGATTTCAAATATTAATTTGGAATATGATATGGAAAAAATGGACGCCCATGTACAACAATTTACTTCAAAGGGCACCTAATTTAAATTCTGTTGAACCTAGAAGGATGAAGTTAGTGCCTACCTATATTATCATGAATGAGTAATGGTATAAATTGTAAATAAATAGAAACAATACAGTATTGGGGGACTAAAGTTAGACATACCCACTTATAGCCCAGCCTCTATGTGAGAAAAGTGTGCACTTTTCAATGAAAGCATGACATTTGGCACAAAGTTAAAGCCTGCCATAAGGAATTGTTTTGGCTATGGGTCTGTGATGACAGCTATGGTGGCCACCATCTGCTGTTATTTTACCAATTCAGCTCCTACAACATACAATCTTGATTCTGATGACAAAACGTTTTCAAGGATTATGATTTTTTTTTATAAAATGCTAGATAATAGTCAAATCATCAAAATGTGTAATATTGATGTATTTATAGGCAGTAAATTCATGTCTTCTACCCTATATGTGAAAATCAAGTGAGCCCATGAAATCAGCTGACATACTCTACTCACTACTCAAACTCAAACCAGCTCTACCCGATTGACCAGTACCCAGTGAGGTCAGAACACCAGTCTGTGTACCTCTAGCCAGATCCCCATCCAGATCCAACATCAGTCTGTGTACTTCTAGCCAGATCCAACACCAGTCTGTGTACCTCTAGCCAGATCCCCATCCAGATCCAACATCAGTCTGTGTACTTCTAGCCAGATCCCCATCCAGATCCAACACCAGTCTGTGTACCTCTAGCCAGATCCAACACCGTCTGTGTAGGCTACGTCTAGCCAGATCCCCATCCAGATCCAACCCCAGTCTGTGTATACTTCTAGCCAGATCCCCATCCAGATCCAACACCAGTCTGTGTATACTTCTAGCCAGATCCCCACCCAGATCCAACACCAGTCTGGGTACTTCTAGCCAGATCCCCACCCAGATCCAACACCAGTCTGGGTACTTCTAGCCAGATCCCCATCCAGATTCATACAGTAAAAGCTGTCTGGTGAAAACCACTGCTGAAGTTCTGTATCTTCACACACAAGCTAGTTGACAGGAAAATAGTCATACTCAAAGTAGTTACATATTGCACCATGGTGACCATTCTTTTCAACTCTCATGTCCTTCTTGAAGATGGTTCGGAATGCATAATGCTTCTCCCCATGAAGACTCAACAGAACACCTGAAGATCTGCCCTCATAACTATCAGGCAGGATATGCATACACTGGAGTGGCCTTAGTGTCATTCTCAGTGTCCCTATCATGTCAATTGAAGGAGCCTTCACCTCATGACATCTGGTGCTGGTGAGCAACTGTCTCCTGTATATAGCCTCCAAAACAAATGCAGACACTTGGCTAGACTGCCAGTTTGAAAGGGTCAAGCCCCTAATCCTGATTGCGGCAGTCAACCCCACCTAATCACACAAACTGGGGCCTTCAGATGAGCCAGCAGCCATCTGCACAAGTCTGGCTTGGACCTTGCAGGGCTGAGCTAGAGACTTGGAAAGAAACCTTCAGCAAAGACAATGGCATTGACATAGTTGACATAGCCCCAGAACACTGAGGCCATATTAAGAAGTGAGGAGAAACTCTGGCTGGAAGCCCTCACCCCACCTCATCCTTTAGAACTCGCCCTTGAAAATGTAGGATTAGTTACCAGAATCAGGATCAGAGAATTTTAATTACTGTTAAAATATCAGCAGGTGGTGGCCATTATGAGAAATATCTTCCATGGTCACAGGAAAAATGTAAATAGTACCACTGAATTCCTCATCATTGACAATGTGGGACTATTTACTTAGAATTAAGATTTTAGAAAATAGCTGTCAGGATTACCAAGGGACAAATCTGTGATGGTGTCATAGCCAACAATGCTCCTAATGACATGCTCCAACTGTGTTCCAAAATTCATGCTATTATCATCAAAATACTGCACATAGAGGCTGATACGTGCTATTTTTGTGGATATACACCAGTGAGTGGGGGTGGGGAGCGGGGAGGTAATATGGTCTAAATGACTAAATAATACTTGTGAATGTGAATTTATACATATGTCATATGTTCAGATTGGATAAGTTACGACAGTCATATATCATATTTTGGAAAGGCCCCCTAATAATCTTTATCTGTGTACTGGCCACTAACCAAAATGGTTCTGTAGACCTCACCTAGAATTTAGTACTGAAAGTTAAACTTTTAAAGTTGTAAACGACAACTAAACATCATGGAGATGGAAACTCACTTTGATTTTAGCTAATTTTAGCTTGTTTTGCTTGCTATTTTTGTGGATATACACCAATAATAGATGAAAAAATATATTTTATGTGTAGTTAGGTTTAGGTAGCAAATGCTACACCTGATTGTGAATTCATAGATATCAAAAGTTACAACAGTTTACATGTTTTGGTAGGGTTGGCACATTGTTACGCCCCCTACAGGCCAATTATTTAATTTGTGTGCGGGCCACTCGGACCAAAATTGTTCTATAGACCCTCACCAACAAATTAGGACTGAAAGTGAAACTTTTACAAGAGTTGTAAATGACATCTACATTTAACATGGAGACGAAACCCCACTAGAAGTACTGTAGACTTACAAAGGACAAACACTGGCAGTGCAGTCATAGCCAAAGAACAGTCATTTACAAGTTGCATAGGCAGACAGACAGGCATGCAGGCAGACAGAGACAGACAGGCAGGCAGTGGCAGACAGACAGGCAGGCAGAGGCAGGCAGGCAGGCAGGCAGGCAGACAGACAGACAGACAGACAGACAGACAGACAGACAGACAGACAGCGCCATAACTGCCTTATGAAAATGAAGCACAGAGAAAAGTACAGCATCTGCTCTACTGTCCGAGCATTGACTGCTCTACTGTAGGCTACAACACAAGCACTGACAAACGAACGGACACACACACACACACACACACACACACACACACACACACCACACACACACAACACACACACGAACGGGCTAGATTTGCTAGCCTTGATTATACCACATGCTGCGCTAGATAAGTCTAGCCATGCCAGGCTAAATGAATGGCAGGGGTAACAACCGAATGCAGGCGCTCCGTTCCACAGTGGAACGGCGTGATATACCACCACCAACAACAACGCATGACACACGACACGGCAGCAACGGCGGCGCGCGCCATGCACCGTTCCATTCACCATCAACATGAAACGGCACACGAAGTGGTACAACGGCGGGCGGCGCGCGCAACTGTTCTATTCACCACCACCAACACAAAAGGGCACACGAAAAGGTACAACGGCGGCGCACGTGCACCGTTCCATTCCATCACGGCCACCACCACGAAATAGCGCACGCAACGCTAAAGAACAGAGGGCGCACCGTTCCAACAAACTTCTCACCCCCCCCTACTCCTCCTCGGCCGCGGTGGAATGTTTGGGCAGCACTGTAGGGCATGAATAGCTGCGCCAGGCCGAGCGTTTTTGAGGCTTGTCATGGAAGCCCCGCCGCGAGCCGCACAAAGTCATTCAAAGAGCCGCATGCGGCTCGCGGGTTGGCCACCGCCGCTCTATAGGCCTACTGTGGCCTCCTGCAGGTGAGGTAGTCGGTATTAATCCAGGCCATCAGGTTGTGGCCCACTTGCATTGACGTGAGCTTTTCAGCCAGGGGGGGGGGGTCGGATGGCGTTCTGTTGAAGGCACTGGAGAAGTGGAAGAATAAAATCCACACTGTGCACCCCTTCTTCTCCAGATGTAGGTAGGCCCTATGCAGCATAAATGAATGCATGCCTAAGCGGGTGGTGGCAGGATGGGCGTGGACGTTCCCACGCTGTCACTGCCCACCTCCACCTACCTCATTAGTCTGTTCATTTGAACCACGCTCGTATGAGTGTGAGGCCGTTTGCCTCTCTGCTCTGGCTGTGCTTGTGCGTGCGCACGCTTCCTGGCTGACAGAAGCATTCTGTCTTTCTGTCTCTCCGTCTCTCCAAACATTGGAGATACGTGTCCTTTGCATTCTGTGCAGGTATGTTTATTATCCATCTCGCTGTTTACACGTTTTTACCTGCACTGGTTATATTTGTGGCCTCATGACTGTGGAACTCTCGTGTTGTCTTTTAGCCTCGGGGCTACATCCAACTCTACTATACACTCCGTCTGGAGTCGTGCTGGATGTGTGTACAACAACACACACCAACAGGTATGTGGTGGTCCCCCTTCTCTGCAGCATACTTGTATTTGTTTGGTGTCCTGCGATGCCAATTGAATATAAAATGGCTTTTGTTGTTACAGTTTGTTTACTGTTTTCTACCGTACCGGCTGCCGCCGTAGTGAACACATCGTGTGTTGTGTTGCCTACTTGAGCGCGGTAAGTTCGGTTTTGCCTCTCTCTCTCTGTTCTTGCTTTAGCAAACCATAGAGTAGAGTCTGATGCGACCCTTGTGTTCACAGGAAGACCACACCTGCCGTTTTGCTTCATCTGTTTGTCTGGATACGATAAATTCTCACCGTCCTCCACATCACGTTGTCAGCCGGCAGTGTTGCCAACCCGGCAGTGTTGCCAACTCGCAAACTGGTCAGTGCCCGCCAACCTTTCAGTGTTGCCAATTCGTCCTTGCTGCCAACTCATCCGGGCTGCAAACCCATCAGTGCTGCCAACCTGGCAGTGTTAAGCCGTCACGGCATACTGAGACTGTCGGCCCCATTCAGGGTGTAGTGTGAGACTGCCTGATCATACCATTGTCACATATGCACTTTAGTACTATCAGGGTTTGCTCTGGGAGGGGGAGAGAATGACGTGGGTTTAGGGTATAGCTGATCAGTAAGGGCGACCGCGAGTTGTTTGCTTTGTTTTATTATTTTGTGTGTTCTTATGATTTGCTGTGTTATTCTATTATTTTCTATTTGCTGTGTATTTGTTACTGGGTCGCCACACTGTGGTCTCGTCAGCCTGCCCGCCGCCTTCCTCACCCTGTGAGACATAACCGACTAGTGCAATATGTAGCCTACACTGGCATGTGTTTTATTCAAGTTTGTATTCCCACCCCTTTTATCCGTGCCGAAAGTAGATTCATTACTGTTTTAACATTTTAGATTGTTGTACTTTGGTGCTATGCTTTGGTGAACTGTCAGTTAACTATATTAATTTAAATAAAATAGATTTGTATTTCCATATTTACGTCTCTCCTGCCTAATTATCGTAAACGAACCTGTGTTGAGGATTCACTCATGTGTTCTGGGTATTCAGTGTATCACAGTGATTATTTCCTGGGGCGAAATTTCCCTAGTGGCGTAGTCGGACCAAATCCACCCCCTGCCTAAGCGGGCATGCATTTAAGAGCAACTTTGTCGTTGGCTCAGTAACACTATGTCTAAACCTAACTTTAATCAGTAACCTTACCGCAGTAAAACTATGCCTAAACCTAACCTAA
Organism: Benthosema pterotum; assembly: GCA_039105355.1. Lineage (NCBI taxonomy): Eukaryota > Metazoa > Chordata > Actinopteri > Myctophiformes > Myctophidae > Benthosema > Benthosema pterotum. Next base: position 31,670,193 of record CM076977.1, read on the forward strand.
ACCATTCACGGGACAACATTGGGATTGAATGAAGTGTACTTGGATATGGATTGCTGCAATGTGAAGGAATGGTAAAACTATCTTAACAAGGGTGAGCAGGAGCGGCTCAAAGGTTGAGTGGCCGGCAGTGTTGGGCAGTAAGCTAATTAAATATTACATATTACTGTAGTATTATTACTTTTTCCAGCAAAAGTACAGTAAATATATTACTCTGCCAAAACATGCCTAGTTACCTATCACTTTTGAGCTTGCTGTTGCATGTGAAAATAGAACAGATTTACAAGCTATCAACAGATGCACTGTAATTTGTAGATCCTAATCCAACGCAGCATTCTGCACACAGCATATTCAACAAATGATCGCTGTTTTTGCTAAACAGATTGTGTTGTACATCTCTCTTCCTTTGCGGGTGGAGGGGGGACTTGGGAAAGTAATATTGCAATATGTAATATATTATTCTTTGGTTCTAGTAAATTAATATTATTACTTTTTCTAAGGGTTCATAAGTATAGTAAAATATATTACTCTTCTCTGAAATATTGCCCAACACTGGTGGCCAGTAGAACAGCTTGAAATTGTCATTCGATCCCTGTGGGCTCAGAGTTAGTATCTAAGTGTCACAGAGCAAGATGATGAATCATCAAAAAACAAAAACAAATAATGGCTCCCCAAGACCAAACCTTCATTTAGACTTTGGACTGGGGTTCGCTTCAAGAACTGAAATGGATTAATGAACTATGAACTTATTGTGCACAAAAAAACGCAAAAAGGTACTAAACAATGTGTGAAAATAATGTAACGCATTCTTTTTATATATGAATTGAATCTGTGCATTGGTAATTATTAATGTTGATATGTAATAAATAGGGGCCGGAATGTAATGTATGTGGGGAGACACGTCAGTCAGACAGTAAAAATGAGTGGTTCACTGGCAGGTATCATGAATGGAAGGAGAGGGGGTGAACGCGGTACATCCAACTTTGTTGACCGTAATCGCTGTAAAACGGTAAAACTATATGAACCATGGTTGACTCACTGTTTCTTTTAACCTAATAAAATAAACTATAAAGCAGTACTGAACAGGAGCAGTGAGTCCCATGCAGATGATTAAAGCAACGCGTCCCCGCATTATTAGCCTCTCGGCATAATAAAAATGTCTGTCAAGATATGCATACAACTTGGTTACAATTTTATTAACAAGCAGTACAGTGGCAGATATGAACCAAGTTGAGTAGATATTCTCACAGGTTTATCATGGCATAATGATGTATATTGGGGATTGTCTTGGTACATAAGTGGTGCTTTACAATGGTATTTACAATGGTTAAAACCAAGCTGAATGAGTGGTATCTCATTTTCCCTGAGTGCAAATGCAAAACCTAGACTAGCTTTCAATTGTCCCTTTCTGAACTGGCAGCTGTTCTTGTGGGGCAGGTATTTGGCTACTGTACATAACTCTCTGCATCTGCTCAGGGCCAGCACAGTTGGTTTGATGGGTAGTGCCATCATTATACTCTGACCAGGCAATTCATTTAATTGAGTTGGAATTAACTATGTTGTATGCTGACAAACAAGTTAAGCCACAGCTGAGAAACGGTGTCATCTCTGTGCGTGCACGCAAGCCGTACTGTGACGCCAGGCTAATCAACTCAGTTATATGACGAATTTGATACATGAATGGAATTAACCTGCTATATAAACATACACAATAGATTATATTCTGTGACCAACACCACAGATGGAAATACTGTATATAAACAATATGGACAACCAGACATTGCCCAGGTGATTTTTCTGATGAGATAATTAATGATCCTCTCCTATGTACACAAAGTGCTTTGGGCTTCTGAGAATGGTTAAGAGATGCATTTCATTTCCAATTCAACATAAACTACATTCAGTTGTTTAACAATGTCATAAACAGTACGCATACAGTACAGACATGCAGTAATGCATGCTGTTGTACATGTGGGGGTGTTTAATTTTACGCACGCGCACGCACGCACGCGCACACGCACACACACACACACACCACGTTATTGACTTCTTTACTATATTATGAATATATTCATAACCTCAGTATGTCGGATGGAATCCTCATATGTCCAAAACTAATTGGACTCAAAATTTAAAAATAGCAGCTCAAACAAGCTCAAATTTGCCTTTCGAGCTTGTAGATCTGCTACCTTTGTGTGACCCCTGTAGTATGATCAAGTAGGGCATTAAATCAGAAAGAAACACAAAAAGTTAAAATATGGAGATAAGAGGGTTTTAGGCCGATAGAAACGACATCTGACACACATGGCCTATGGGCCTTTATGAGCAGTATGCTCCAGTGGGAAACAGCCTGCTGTTTTGATATCCTTCCTTAACAGTAACATCTTCAGTGTCCACTGTCCATGTAAAGACAGATACATTAGCACGAAGAACTGCACTGAATGTTATGCATCCCTCCTGAATACAGAAAGCCTGACAATTATGAGTAGCAGTTCCATCCATTGTTCTTCTGGACACAGCGTGTTACTAGGATTCACAGCTGACGGACAGCAATGGACACCTTGCCATGTGGAAAGCAGACAGTACGGTAAACATTTACTGTCCAAATCGTCAAGCTACTGTAGGTGCTTGTCCATACATACAAGCTCCTTAGATGGGTGTTGTTGAATGTGGGTCATACAGGCAAAGCTATAGTGGTCCGGTCGACAGCTCTTCCACGACGGCAGACTCTCTTAGATAATACAAGTCAATGTTTTAAGTGGGAGCCAATGTTGTTGGGTTCACACGTTGGTCTCTACACCCTGGAGGCGGTCCATCCTCTGCATGTTGCGCTCGATGGTAGCCTGGCACGTGATCGGTTGGGCACATTCCGACAGGAACCATCCTCTCTCCCCGTCGCGTAGTCTCTCACCCTCATACCAGCCTGAGAGAGAAGAGCTCAGATTAAAACAGTGAAAAGAGCGCTCTCTCTCTGTGCGCACACACGCCACCAGAGCTAAAGATGATTTATGTCTTTTGATCATCCATGCCACTTGATCTCCCATTGCCCTTTCAACATGAAAGACAGTTGGCATGCTTGGACACACACAGGGACGGGACCTTTGGCCTCAGAGTGTGGTGTGGTGTGTGTGTGTGTGTGTGTGTGTGTGTGTGTGTGTGTGTGTGTGTGTGTGTGTGTGTGTGTGTGTGTGTGTGTGTGTGTGTGTGTGTGTGTGTGTGTGTGTGTATGTATATGTATTCTGGGCAGGAAACAAAATTGGGATTATGTCCATATTATTATATTGTGTTAAAAATGTTAAATATTTGATGCTGGTATATGAATAAATCCTTTTTAGAATGGGTCGCAGTCCAACATGGGTTCATGTGACAGCCTTTATTTTATTCCTTTCTAGATTTAATATTTATTTGGACATACTGTCCATTGTTTTATCTTGACTGTCTTTTTCCACTTTTGCTTTGGCAATGTAAATGTACGTTTACTCATGCTAAAAAGCTCATTTGAATTGAACTGAAAAAGAGACGTTTTTGAAAAGCAGGGAGGCATGTTAAAGACTGGGAACAAAGAATGACACATTGGAAAAAGAACACAGCGGAAAGAGGTGGGAAAGCAAAGTGACACTAGCATACCATCTTCTACTGTCTCTGACACCAGAACCACATCAGCCACCTGCAGGGACAACTCATCAGGCTGCTTGGCTGTGTATGTCCTGGTCACCTCCACCTGCATGGCATCTAGGAAACACACAACGGTAATCACTTAGAAAGAGACATGCAGCAGAAATGTAAACTTGTCAACTGTATTAAAAAAATCGATCACTTTGTCTAGACCACCACACGGGGGTGCTGTAGGCTACAATTACTGCGAGTTGGAACACTGTGAAGGCCACACACATACATGCTTGCACTCACTAGTTCTGTCCTGGTTTTTCTTGTGGTTGTTGCTTTGACCCAGAGCTCTGATCCATCTAGCACGCTCATTCCTGCACACACAGATATTGGACGGATGACATGCTTCACACTTGGTTAATACACCTTTAAAGTTTGAACTAAAGTACTGGAACAGTATGAACAGATACCAAGAGTCTACAGACTGAACAATTACAGTTTGAACAGATACCAAGAGGCTTTACTGACCGAACAATTACAGTATGAACAAATACCAAGAGGCTTTATGTACAGTTACAGCTACATTACACATTCTTAATATAATCGCCTGTCCTTCCCAATCCCATTCCCAGTCTGAAACAGTCTATATTGACTTTGTTGTACAAATGCACAGTCACAACTGTTCTGTGTGAACAGGCAAACTTTCAGCCATTCAGACCTGAAGAAGAGCAGTCTGGCAACAAGAACTACGACACCTTAAAACTGGTGAAAAACGTTTTTTAACTACAACAATATGAAAGTACATTTATTGTGCTGCATTGCTTGTATATAAGAGGGCCTAGGTGGTTGATATACGTTTTGTACTGATCTAATTGAGTATGTGACGTTACAGAAGTAACTTCATAAAATCTTAGCAGAGTAAAATATTTGCCTCAAAGATGTAGAGGGGCAGAAGTAAAAGTAATGGATGTTGGACTCAAGTACAGTTCTTCAGTGATTTAGTTAAGTTGTACTTTCCACCATGACACACATGAACACAAGCACAGTGGGACCGCGTACTGAGAATGGGTGGATTGAAGTATGGACACACACGGAGACTACAATTTTCACGCCCCCAAATGAAACAGCGGCTACCCAAGAGGGTTCGTTAGAACAGGGTATTCCAGCGGTCAGTGCAATCCCTGCAATCCCTGTCACAAAATACCGTAATTTCACTAATTTATTACTGAGGCTGTAGCGATTTATTCTGTGTTCTGATGACGTGTAAAATATGATTTATTTATCCTTATTACTGTCACACACCTGCCATCTGAATATACAGCCCACAATGTACTATAATATACTCCATCAGAAATTCACATGTACTAGCATTATAAATCTCAAGTTAATGTGGTCACACAGTATATACGTCATGGTCCCATCCCTTGAGATTTTCAATACTCAGATATATTAGCTGTGTTTTGTTTCATATGCTATGTATTTGTTTATAATGATCCAAACGGCATTTTACAAGACTATAGTTAACACTCCTCTGCATAATTCACTATGGTAGTTGAAAATGTCAGTATATGTCACTCCTCCAAATATAGCTGGCTTATTTTCCCAATTAATCAGCCACATTTATTAATACAACAAGCTGACAACAGTAAAACAACTGTCAGAGCTCCGAGGTAGGTAAAACATAATAATAAGCTGTGACATGTACCGAATATAGACATGAATGAACAAAGTCAGTCAGGATTGGTGTGTATTGTTGAGAATTCGACTCTTCAAAGTCGGCGATTGTAGCCTCGTAAAGACAGTGACGTCATTTAAAAGCGACAGGTTCTCTGTCTGCCGTCTCCTCTCTGCTCTGTTAACATTATGGGTAACTTATTCAAGTGGTAAATTAAATGTGAAACACGACCTCTATTGAGAAAAAACAACATGTGTTGAGAAAGACTTCATACATTTGGAATCATATTTTTATTCAAATCAATATAGTCTTCTGTTCATTTCATATTGTTGTAAGGGTAGGCTAACTACAGTGGAATTTCAGTGGACTTTATGGCTGCCAACAGTCCCCCGTTCTAACGAACCCTCTTGCGTTGCCGCTGTTTCATGACATTTGTAGTCCCCGTGTGTCTCTATGGCCTCCTGTCTCTCTTGTCAGTCAGCAGTGAGAGAACAGAGGTGTGTTTTGAATCTGGGATTCTGCACAACCAGGAACAAAAGGCCAATTCTCATGAGGGACAGACTTGCTTTTGCTCAATCCCTCTCACACACACAGTCTTGTGTGCATGTGAATGAGAACAAGTGGGTGGAGACTGGAGAGACACAGGTCAGATTCCAGGTAACTCTACCTTTCATTTTCACTCTCCACTGATCTGACCGAAGGAAGAGGAGATGGGTAATATACAGTATAAACATTCTAGAGAAAACAATAAAGGCAAGAGAAAAACAGGGTGTACCTGAAAATATATGAATACACAGGCGGTTCCTAAGTGGAGATTTAATAGATTTAAGTACTCCTTTGTCCCTTTGTCAATTATGCTCCTCAATGGTTCCCTTGCAGAGGGTGAAGGGTTGGGAGTAGAAGACATTGAGTTGCATTGGAAATGCAGTATGTTGTCTTGGGTGTTTTATTATTCATTATTTATACTATTTATTATTTATTATTATTATTTATTAAGTATGTAGGGTTGTGTAGGACTGTGGGGATGTACACAACGCGTGCATTACTGTACTTGCTATACTGTTTTGTAGTCTACACGTCCAAGACCAATTTCTCCACTGGGAGGTGAAATAAAGTAATCTTGATCTTGAACCTTGAACGAGCGCGCGCACACACACACGCACACACACACACACACACACACACACACACACACACACACACACACACACACACACACACACACACACACACACACACACACACACACACACACACACACACACACACACACACACACACACACACACACACACAGCTGATAACGCACTGCATCAATCAGCTTGTGTGACCATCAGTACCCATTGTCAGGTGACTAAATCACAGTCTATTATGATGTGAACACTGTGTGTATCTGTCTATATACAGAATACTCCATCTATATCGGCACAGTTATTTTGTAGTTAGCAGCCAGTCTAGGACATGAGGCAACTGAAACTCTCAGCAACATTATATACCTGAAATGCACTCACCGTATCATAATTTATATGACACGGTAATAAAAAAAAACAAGCAGCACAGTAATAAAAACAAAAACGTTTGCGTATCAGTATCACACACACTTTATAGAGGCCACAATGAGTTGTCACAAGGTAAGACTATGACCTCTTGTGGAGCTGAGCAATAATTTAGGTTTACAGCCTTTCCTCCCTGTGCAAAGGTTGCCTATTGAATTGATAGCAGATTCCTCAGCTCTGTAACAATCTGACATATATTTCCTTGTGACTTTTACGAGTCAGTCATTCACGAGTGATTCCATAGAGCAGTGGTTTTCAACAGGTGGTCCTTGGAACAACAGTGGTCCCTGAGAGGATTCCAGGTGGTCCCCAGGCTAAATGATGGAAAGTTGGTAACCAGATGTAACACTTTGAGAGCGTAAACATGAAACCAAATGGACCCTTGCAGGTCCAGAGAATGTAGGAAGATTAATGGTCATCTTGACTTGTATGTATGACTGTTTTCATTGTTTCCCAAATCCAGCCTGGTATTGTGGAAAAAAGCAAAATTAATCATTAGTTTTGGGTCTGAGGGGCTGAATTGTCCTCAAATGGTGGTCCGTGGCTCAAATGCTGAATAAATAGTGGGCCCTGGTATGAAAAAGGTTGAAAACCACTGCCATAGAGCCATTAGACCGGCAGTTGATCAGAAGGTCGTCCAGTGAGCCATGGGTCGGCGGTTAGATTCTCAGTTCCCCCTGTCAGCAAGACTCTGTGCCTTGCATTGCATCCAATGACAAACGTATGGATTAATTGAGAACTGGTTTGCTTACAGTATGTTCCAGTAGTGAATACCTACAGTATCTCCTCTCCGTGGCTACAGGAAAAGCTTTCCATCGAAAGTACTAAAACGTGGGAAAGGCAGCAGTTGTCCTTGACAGCCAGACACATACGCAGGCAAACAGATACAGTACATTGTGTGCATGCGCAGCTTGCTTGCACATGCACATGTGCGCACACACACACACACACACACACACACACACACACACACACACACACACACACACACACACACACACACACACACACACACACACACACACACACACACACACACACACACACACACACACACACACACACACACACACACACACACACACACACACACACCAATACTATCAAATTATTGATCAACTCTTATTATGGACTACAAACTCAACACAAAAAATGTCCTGTCTATGTTTTATAGAAACTGCAATTCCAGATCACTAGAATACCTGACCGACCGATGCCATATTTTTGGAACCGATGCCGCTGCCCTATTTTTGGAACCGATGCTGATACCGATGTTTGGAAAAACCTAGACCAATGTTACTGATGTTTTGACCGATGTTTAGTAATAAATGTTTAGTAAAATTAACAAAATACATTTTAAAAACTTTTATACAGAAAAACATGCTCACGCACTGACCAGGGAAGTAGAGAGTTCCGACATTGAGGGGGTAAAACTGAATAGGGACAAGCTGGAGATGGAAATACATTGCTTTCAATAGGTCTGTGGTAGGCCCTCTGCTGAACGGTTTGTGTATCATTCATGTAATATTACAGCACCGAATCTAGTTAAACATGACAACTTGACGAGCCGGCGGCATCGGGACATCGGTACGATAGATCGGTACGCCCTCGACCTGACAGTTTGTCACACCAACCAACGGTTCACCGGTCGAGACAAATTTATAATGGACATGTTTTAGCTCCCGTCGCAACATACCGGTACGTCACAGTCGCAAATTTATCTTGCTCTCTCTGCCAAAGCACCAGCAGTCTGCCGTCACACAGGGTCTATTCCCTTAGGGCGCCTTACTTGTATAGGACAATGTAGTGTATGTGTTTTCCGTGCATGCACGCAACGTGGTGCATTGTACATGTAGGAAGGCGTATGAAAAGTGCATACACATTATTTGTCCGCCTCTCCCACGGATGGAGGGGTGTCTGTACAGGGCCTAGTGGCTATTCAGGGCAGAGAACCTCCTCTTTTCCATTCAGAGAGACCATTCATCCCTATGAACAGAACAAGTCCATGCATCATAATTCTATTCAAGCTCTATTGTCAAAAGGATCCTATTTCAGCTCCGAGAGCATGAGAGAGGGGAGGAGGCCTGGCTGCAATATGAGGCCCTCGCACACAGCCATAGAGAGGGTGATGACATCGTCTGTCTGTCTCTCCCTTCACTGCCAACTCCAAATCACTAACAGACTGATGTTTTCCATCAGTTCCTCCGCAGCCCCTCCCCTCGCCTCCCCTCCACAACTCCCCTAGTCCCCCTGTCTTGTTTGTTTACTCTCAACCACGTTCCTCCTTCCTTCCTTCATACACTTAACCAGCAGAATTCCCACTATGTGAGAGACAAAAACACTCCACTCTGTTTTTACACACAGAGCATAGTTACTACTACACAGTAAAACCTTTGGTCCATTTGGCTACTCTGATTTGTAACTACAGATAAATGATCAGTGAGGATTGTTTACTGTGCAGCTAAGAGAAGTGTGCAAACTGTGCATGCTCCAATAGTAACTAATCGTTCATAAAAAAGACAGATCTCAGGTAGGCCAAAATACATTTCTCCTTCATTCTAACTGAAAGCAGGAATGCTTTTGTTTGTGATTAACCTGAATGAAATGCCACAGCATGTGTGTGTGTGTGTGTGTGTGCGTGTGCGCGCGCATGCGTGCGTGTGTGCGTGCGTGTCTAACAGAGGAGGAGAGCTTGGATGTTATGTAAGCATGGCGGCACTGTATCTCTCTGACCCATGGTTGTTGTGAGCAGACTTCTGTGGCTGCCCTGTTCTCCTAATAGAGAAGCACTGTTGGCTGTCTTGTGTCAACAACAACAGGGTCAGCACTAGGCAGTGGAACACACACACACACACACACACACACACACACACTAGATACATGAATTGTATAAATGCCGTTTTTGCCATGTCTGGCCCTCACACACTTTTATCTATATCATTCACGTAGACTGTGATGTCTTGTATGTGGTACAATTTAGGCTTAACCCCAATCTGGGTACCCATCGGCAAATATTCGGGAAAACAGCGCCACTGCTGTTTTTGCATCAGTCAGTCAGTCAGTCAGTCAGTCAGTCAGTCAGTCAGTCAGTCAGTCAGTCAGTCAGTCAGTCAGTCAGTCAAATAGACCTCTCCGTTCCGTCTACTAAGGCCAGTGTCTTGAGACTGGCTTTTGTTTTGTCCTCTGTGTGTGTTCTGAAGTCATGCTGTTTTTGTTATTTAGATACTTATCCTTGTGAAAAACTCTTTGTTACACTGCTCTGACAGTCCCACACACATACCCCAAAATAGAGAACACACACCACAGGAAAGGAACCCGGATACATACACAGACCAAGGAACAAAACAAAACAATGTTAAACCGGTTGTCTGGGCCGCAGAACAGAGGCATCCTTGTGCCAGTCCCCTTCCAGCTGTCTGTGTGTCTGGCTTATTATGTCACTGTTGTTTCCGATGCCAAAACGAGAGGTCTGCTGCAGTTTAACAGTTGCAGTTACTATGGTCTTGCAGTCTTCCTAGATAGCACCACACAGCCTGCACAGCCTGGACCCTTGGCCAGAGATATACAGTATACAGTATACGCGCAATAGAGCAGGGGTTTTCAACCTTTTTGACTCCAGGGACCACCATTTATTCAGCATTTGAGCCACGGACCACCATTTTCACAACAATTCTTTTGATTCAATTCTTTTGATTTTGGCCACAATTCCAGGCTGGATTTTGCCAACAAAACAGTGTAAACTTCTAAATGAATTGGTGCTAATTCAGATGATGCATATTTTAACTCTTGAGAGTGTAAAAATGAAACCAAATGGACCCGCAAGGGTCCATTTGGTTTCATTTTTACACTCTCAAGAGTTACATCTGGTTAACCAACTTTCATCATTTAGTCTGGGGACCACCTGGAACCCTCTCAAGGCCCACTGGTGGTCCCCAGACCACCTGTTAAAAACCCCTGCAATAGAGCAGTGGACAAGCTGAAGGCAGCCAACCACCAATACATACGGGGAAACCACAAAGTCAATAAAGTCCAGCTATGCGAAGAACAGCGGAGCCCCGCCTCCTGTCAGAATGTGTGGAATTTCACGTTTGAGCCACAAATGCTGCACCGTTCTTCAACAGCACTCTCTTTTCTTGTCCGGTGTGGCAATATCTGGGACCAGGGGTGTAGTGGAGGGGAGATGCGGGGGGTTCTCTGTCTCTCACATCTAAAATATTTTTGGTGTTAAAAATAGGTATTTTGACTCGTCTTTACTTTTTTTGATACAATAGACCTTTAGGTAAGCCCCTCCTCAAACTGCTATGGGTCAATCACAGATAAGCATAACATGCGATGGACAAACCTCTACACCAATAGCTTTCCTTTATGATAAAACATTGTTTTAAAAAATAAATGTAACACACACATTTTTCCACTACATATAGGGCATGTCTTGTTGATTTGGAAGGGATTTTGAAGCTCTGGTTCCAAAAATGAACCAGCATTTATTGTGTAAAGTTCATGATATTTACATTGGAATGAATGAGCCCGGCTGGAAAGTGTCCTAGGGTGGACACGAGGGTGGGGCTTACCTAAAGGTCTATTAGGCATTGTAAACCTGGTTTCTAAATAGGCTATGAAAGTCTGTATGTTTTAATAGTGCGTCTGTGTGCGTTGCGTTGTTCATGTGTGTGGCGTGTCCATGGAGCAATGGAGCATCCCCCCACTACAACACTGTCTGGGACTTGTATCTCAGTACTTTTCCACGTGAACCTGGCAACTGTTTAGAAATGTTTTGAGGCAAAAGATTTCAAAAGTATAAAGAAAATAGCATATTTAAATCAAACTAATTAGCATTGAGCTTGCACATTTTGTATCAGTCAGAACATCAGTAATCAGTAGGAAAACTCGGGCACTGGCCAGGCCCTACTTTAAACATCCTCTTTCTCTGTCTGCTTCACGTCATTAGTGCTGATGGATGAAAGTGTTCAGCGTTGGATAATGTGATTCCACTTGCACCCGTCATGTTAGGTTAGACCAGTCATCTCGGATGAAGGGCCGGAGGAAAACGGAAGTTCGGCCACTACTGAGAAGACAATAGGTTTACAGAGCACAGCGTAACAGAACAGAGGAGACAAGAATGATGGGGCAGTGGGGGACGATGGGATAGTGGTAAAAGGGGAAGTGGAGAAAGTGGGGAGAGGCGTGGGAACAAGACTGCTCGACAATGGTTCGGTGCTAGGCAACCACTGTAACAATGCCTAGCAACCGCTATATGACAATGGACGGTCGCCAGGGAGTCCTTTTGTCAACTCATTCAGTCAGCAATACAGTGAGGTGCTTAGTGCCAATAAACACACACACGCACACAACTCACCATCACGTCCTAGCCAGGGGCCCCACACATCCACACTTTCCAAGGGGGTCGAGGGGCTTTCCAGGACAACAAATACACTACTGTAGGGGCAGTTGGGAGAGACCCCCCACCCCCTCAGTATCTGTGGTCTGACTCAGGGTTCTGTCACACAAATACATAAAGACTCAAATCGTACCAGGCGAAATGTTGCGACATTGAGGGGTCAGAAAACAGAGTTCTCGGGAGGACTGTTGCAGCCTGAATAGAGACATTTCCAATTTTTTCTGGTGAACCAAATGGACCCTAGCCAGTCCATTTGGTTCCATTTGTACACTCTCAGAAAAATAGGTCCCAAATGAAAAATCATTAATGTGGTAAAACAATTTGATGATAGAGCTGACATTGGAATGACCCCATGAAGCGAACAGAGTTTGTGACAGTGCAACTCTGTCCACCCCCCTCAGTATCTGTGGTCTGACTCAGGGTTTTGTCACACATAACCTCATTTCCTCACTCATTTCCCCCCAGTTGTCCACTTTGTAACACTCAGAAGCCCTGATTACCAAATTAATCACCCCCGCATTCTTTCTACTGAAAACTCCCGCGCAGAGATATATACAGTAGATGCCACATCATACAGAGGGTATAATTAAGATATAATAAAAAAAGATATATTTAAGATCTTGCATGGCGACTTCAGAGCCGACAGAAAGTTGAGGCACGTTCAACATTGTTGTGGTTTGAGAGGGTAGGGTTACTGCGTAGCCGACAGCCATTTGCCCTTTAGTAATGAGCAAGGCGAAGGAGGTTCTCCATCCTCAAGAGGAATGAGGAGGAACAGGCCCTGCATGTGAAAACACTTCAGAACAACCACAGCAAATACACAATAAAATCATCAGCGTTCATTTCACTCTTGAGTGTCAAAATGAACACATAATTGTACGGTTAACCCTACACTTCTTGTACCGAGTGCCAGAGACGACTATACTAGGCTCCCTTATTCTTTTCACTGCTCTACACCTAATCCCTTTGTCAAAAATATCCAACCTACAAGCTCACGATAAGATTGTAGTTCTCTGTTCACTGCAGTTTGTTCCAGAATATGGACAGTAGGCTCCATGTGGTTACATTAACACTGTGGATTCGACTGTGTAGTTACATGTATCGGTCCGTGTGTGGGAGATTACACATTACCATACCGTACAATGCCTGCTAGCTTATGAACAATGGCATGAACAAACACACCTCGCATTGAGTCTAATAACAGGACAGATCTGTTTGTTTCTGTGGGTTACATAATGATTGTTCAGACAGAGCTGCCGGTTTAAGCTTCACCAACACAGGCAAATTATGGCCTGAATGTCAAGGAAGCACAAGCGGCTTTAATTTCTAGCTCATTATGTACCAAGTAATCATGCATACCCTTCTAAAAAAGTTCAGCCTATGCCAGCCGAAACAGTCTTGCTGCCTCCAGGGAGATTCCTGGACTGTGGAAACGCCCAATCAAACATAACCATTACAGTGACAAGCGTTGTGCATGAGTTAACTCATTATTTCAACCTCATTAGCATGGTTTAAACATACCGGTATGTTGGTTTCATATATTCTAGTCAACAGACATCGCATTGATCTGTATTTGAACTTCCATGTGAAAAACTAAACTAATCTAAAAACACAACAAAAAACAATAACACCGAAGTTGGAGAAGAACAAAAAAAAAACCACTCACATCAGTTCCACCCCCAGGATCATCAGCACTTCACCAGAGTGGTTACTATGGAAACGCAGGCGGAAGAGGTGGTTGGTGCCAGGCTGTCGTGAGGTCAGCATGCTGGCAGTAGTTCTGGTTGGTGACAGACAGAGATCCTCCGGCTGGCAAGGACCCACCCAGATCTGGTCCCTCAAGGCATAGTCCATCACTGTATAGTTGTCTTCACTGGGGAAGAGAGAGAGGAGGCTAGATAAGAGTGTATTCCAGCTATCACGGTCAAACAACTATTCATCTCACTGCACTGCAGAGACCTAACGAGTGAAAAGTGGAAACTTGCAAGCTGTGCTGATTTGGTCTCCAAATATCCACTTATCCACTATGGCGGTTACCTTAATGCTTGACTACATTTCCCATAAGCACTGTTTTAACATGATCATTCACCCAAGAGTTATTCCTGTTAGCCGGAGACATCTGGAAAGCATAATAAAAAAAAACGAGATCTCAAATTCTTTGCCTCACTGAGAAAGGGGGGGGGGGGGCACATTACCCCACTTTGTGATAGCTGAAACCTACCTGTGTTATGTCATTCAGGAGTCCAGAACAGCAGTCAGGCAAAGAGACTGGACAGAAACTAGCTTCCTGTGAGCCAGCATATGGTATGCATTGCACTCTACTATACACACACACACACACACACACACACACGCAGCTAAACCAAGGTTGTTCTTTCATTTTTGTTTTCGCTTTAGCTTCAGTGTGACTCATTGGTGGCTCTGCTAGTTTTAGTTGTGCCTTCTATTTTCTTTTTTAATCAACACATGCAACAAATGGAGGGAAAACGTTGGCTATATTATATCGTTACCATATAATTGCAATTAGTCAAAGCCCCAAACCCCCCACACACAGACATGACAGTTATGTTTCAGTTACCTAAAACCTTCGCCAATGCCCTTAACCAATCGAATGCCATAGAACATAGGAGAGCTAGAGTCTTAGCTAGAGGAACAATTTACAGAAAGTGATAAATCACACATGTTGGTTGTGTTAGTGGAGGTGAAAAGGTGAATGCACTGGAAGATGGAGAATACAGAGAAAAGAGAGTACTGAACACAAGCCTGACAATGTAACAGGAAAAGGATATTGTTCCCAGACTTGGTCAACCTGTCTCTGATCAGCTTTATTAAGAGGGACCAAGAAGGGTTTATTCGTCAGTCACGCAGGCACAAGCATAAAGTTACACATTATCCTTAAGAGTATATGTTTGTTTAACAATAGAAGCAGCATAATATACAAAAGACAATACTGCGTTTCAAATAACAAAAACAACAAGAAAAATTGCAAAAGACTGTTTACTGTTCTCTCATGACTAATCCGGTCTCCATTCCTAAAGCTTATTAGTTTTGAATAAGAGAGAACCAATTGAAATGAGGAATAAAATATGACACTAATACTTTCTCCAACGGAGGCGATTGCGGACCTGACACTTCAACCTTCAAGTTGGTATTCAGGTTTAAACAGCTGGGGCTCATCATGGCTGCTCTGACTGAGTGTCAGATTAGTTTTGGGGGTCCTGGCATTTCAGGCTCATACAACCCCTGTATGCAGACCATCGCAAACCCTCCAGCCTCAAATGTCTGGAATGCCATTTACATTACACTGTGGAATGGGACGGGTGGAGATTCTATACATGTGGGATGTGTGGGTGTGGTGGTACAGTACGTGTGTGGGGTGGGGGCGTGGGGGTGTTCTGGATTATCTCAAAGAGTAAAGGTATGAAAATCAGATGTTAACCAGAGAAATGTCAGAGAAAGAACAGAGAGGATGTTCTCAGCACACGTCAGGAACGAGTAATACACGGTAAACATGTGTATGTTTTGGCTTGGTTTTTATTCATTGCATTTAAAAAAAGTTAAAAGGGTGGTATTAATTGTTCCTCAACATAGAAGTGTGCGTGCCAAGTTTCACCGCAATTGGACTGCGTTCATGAGTCTATCATGATTTGAGGCACTTTGTTCAAAACGCATGGCCACATGTGTAAAGTTTTATGTAAATTGAAACCAACCACATGTATACATTATCATGGCAGAGAGCTCAGTTGATCACATGACTATAGAGATCATGGCTATGGATATTGACATGAGATTTGGAAAAACTCTGAAGGAGTAATCAACAATGTGTTCCTGATGGCGATGACCATAAAAGCCAGATGTGAAACATGCAGGTCAAAGGTCTTTCCTTAGCCTTCAGGAAGTGCACAGCTGCACATACAAAATTGCACAGTGACACAAATCTGTGCAGGTAAAAAACAACAACAACAGTACCACTATGAGGTTGATCCAATTTTTTTTCTTTTACAGAAATTGCACGCTGTGTTCAGGCTGAGAGAGAGAGAAAGAGAAAGGGGGGTGGGCTGTTCCAAACATCCTCAAACAATAACAGTCAGTGGCTGGACGTGAGTGAGTATCAGACAGGAGCTAAAGGGGGTGGGCTGCTGGGTAAAGATGAGAGAGGGGCCAGCTGGTGCAGTCAGTGTTATATAAGTGTTCCAGAGTGCCAGAGCTCTGCAGCACATTGTCCTGCAGCGAGACGCCATCGCAGTGAAGTCTATTCCTACAGGACACTACTAACCATAACCAACTGAACTCACTGCTTCTCGAACATTTTCACGTAAAATATTTGGCCACGGAACCCTCCCCCCACTCAAAAAACTATCTATTCCAGTGACCCGGACATTTTTTTTTAAATAGCAGATCTACCAGCTCAGGACATTTTCTAAATGAATGCCCTCATATCCTTGTTGAAATGTACGCCTATAAAAACGCAGTGGTAAAAAGAAAATGGCAAATTTAGTAGAGGCTATCATAGTCCCTGACCACTGTGGTCGCAAAGGCTTCCTAAATCACATAAAAAACCCAAAACAAAACACAGCCCACTTGAAAATGTCCAAAGCTTTCGCAGCAGGCCCACCTTTTAAAGATTCGGTTGCCGTGTTAAGTGGTCAACTGCATGCTATTTATTATGATCCACCATTGATTGTTTTCTAGCTTGCATCAACTGAACAGATGCAGTGATATTTCACTTTGGGGACATTTTAAAGACCACTCCAGTAACCATAACCAGTTTATATCTGCCCAATGCTATATTATTATATCACAACATAATGTTATATCATTGTCATTGATCATATGTATCATCGATCCGGGTTATAGATTCACATTTGAGCAAACTTGACTCGCAAACTTGGCTTGACACCATACACTAGAACCTCGGACATGCTAGGCAGACTACTTTTTTGCACGGCAAGAGAGAGACATGTTTCCTGATTTTTACTTTACCATTTGCTTACAGTTCTAAAACTCAGGAATGTTTATATCTATTGTCTGTCTGCATGCTGTGGTTTTGGGCCCTTGAGAGACTTAAGCCTATTCAGTTGTTCCACTCGTAAGTCGCTCAGCTAAATGCCTAACATGTAAATACAAATGGGACATGGAATCCCACCGAGCTATTAAGTTGCCCTTGGCATCCGTGTGGGTTTAGCTGCAAAGTGGCTTTAACTGCTCAAGTCGAAATGCCAAGGGAGAACAATTATGCATTCTCCGACCTGTGCTTGCCCAACCTGCTCTCTAGCCTCATGTACCCCTGGAGTGTTTTGGTTCCTGCAGACAGAGCGCAGTGCAGTAGAGTAGCGTGCCACAGCAGGACTTCCTTTCCTCCACAGAACAAACTAATATTATAACAGCTTCTCCCATTCTCAGGCATACAGCACGCACACATACACACTCTAATTCCGGAGCACTCCCTATCCACAATCCCTCCTCCAAACACGCGACTGCCACCGCACACTGCTGGAGCCTGCTATTGCGTATCAGATTCCCAGAAAAATATCATATGGAATGTTTTTATGATTCTTAGGAATTCTGAGTAGCGAGTGGCGGGACAATCAGTTCCAGGCACCGCGGGAGCCGAGAGACGGAGGGGAACTTTTTTCCCCCCTCCTCTCGTTCCTAACGAAGAAAATAGACACACGTGTTGACTGAGCATAACACTCACACAAATGCATGCAAGCACTAAGCACAATAGAAAAACAGAGTTTCAAATCTGACAATGAGCAGCTCCACTCGGCTCACACAGCATGTGTAGAAAGCTCTACATCTGTCTGTCTATTGCATTAATTCTCCAAAATCTACCCGTCCATGTGGGTAATCGGGCACGTATGCCAAATAGCAGCACTGCACAAGTAGTACATACTGCAGTACAAAGAATCAATGAAAACAACCATAGAACCAACCAACAGGCAATGCTGGAGCAGGTTCAGGTGAATCCATGCAAGGCCTTGTAGAACGCCTTTTCAACAGCCACACACCTGCATGATTGTGCGTGAGGCTACAGTGCTGAAAGTACTCACATTATTTACCGTCCAGTTCACCAAAAGTTTGCTCAATATAAATGTTATTGCCGTGTTATGGCCGTCGCACCATGTCTGTGAAATGGCGCGCTTTGCACTTTCCTGCCGGTTCTTATGTTTCAAGGGTCTCACACACTTCAGTGAGTGGACTGGAAAGTTTGGTCCCTCTAATAACAACCAGGCACACTTGCACTCGTTTCCCAGGACCAGGTCCAAACCCAACGGTAAATGGAGACAATATGACACACCCATTACTTGTCCACTTGGCCATGAGTAATTCACACACCTACACACACAATAGAACACCAACACTCACCCTGAACATGTCAGAACAGGTGAATTATGTGAAAGCCACCAAACCGCCTTGTTAGCACAACATAATTTTGCGCATATCATGGTAAATAGTGTATTTATATAGCATATTTATCACAGGCACTTTAAATAGATTAGATTGCAGGAGGACACTTTGACAACAATTCTGGGGACAATAACTCTGCCTGACCCACCCCTATACATACCCCCCAAACACACAAACACGCACGCACACATGCAAACACCCACACGTAGTTGGCCGTTATCTCTCACTTGGCTAGTGAGTGAATACAGTATAGTTGCCAGTAGTGATCAGTGTTGGGCAATATTACTTAAGAGAGTAATATCTTTACTTTACTTATGACCCCTTAAAAAAAGTAATAACATTACTTATTGCTTAATATATTACATATTACAATATTACTTCCCTTAGTCCCCACCTCCCACCCGCAAAGAAATAGAGATGTACAACACAATCTGTTTAGAGACAACTTGCGACAACTGCGATAACTTGTAGTGTATGTCATGTGTGCAGAAAGCTGCGGTGAATTACGATCTACAAACTACAGTGCATCTGTTGTTATCTGTTGATAGCTTGCAAATCTGTTCTATTTTCACATGCAATAACAAAAGTAATAAGTAATGAGGCATGTTTTGGCAGAGTAACATTACTTATTACACATTTTGGCAGAGGAATATCTTTACTTTACTTTTGGTGGAAAAAGTAATAATTATTTCAGTAATATGTAATACTTATTTAGTTACTGCCCAACACTGCTAAATGCTCACCTCTTCTTCCTGGTGATGATGAGGACATCATTGAAGAGGAAAAAATAGACTTGTTGTCGTGACACCCGTTTGGAGAAAATGCCATTCTCTTCCCCTAAAGCTGTGAGCTCTCCTCTCTTCACCATCCACCTGGAGGACGACACCAGAGGGAAAGCCTGTGGGAAGTCGAGAGAAAGAAAGAGTAAATGAAGATTAGATCAAAATTATAAAAGATCTAAAAGAAAAACGTATTCATGGCATGTGGTAAGCTTGATAAAAATCACACACCATTTTTAGAATCAGAAGGTTTTGATCCCTAGCTCACCCTTAAAGTGTAATTGAGAAAGACACTAAACTCCTAACTTCTCCCCATGAGCAGTAAGGTTGGTGTCTTGTATGGTTTACTTTATCGCGATACAGAGGCCACAATACAATAAATATAGATAATATAAATATTGGTATACGTCAATTATACATTTACACAAAAATAATGACCATAACAAATACAAGAGTTTTACACCCACAGAGATCTGTAAATTGAAATAGTTGCAATGTAACTTGCAAGTGGGGCTTTGATAACATTAAACAGAGGTGAGTTTGTCAAAACTGCATCACCCAGATAATTCATGCAGTCTATTTCCGTATCGATACAGAGGCCTCTCAACTGTCATCTGGATTCTCGTTTATATTACTATAATGATTCATTGAATGCACCAAAACACAACACTGCTACAAGTGGCACTGGATCACGTGGACAGAACACATCAGAAATGTTGTCCTCTAGAGGGACGTGCAAAGTCACAGACAAAGTCACAGAGAGAAGGATGAGGCAGGCAGGACACTGCATCAGGCATCCGGAAAGGAAATACAATGGGAACAAACACAGGGTAAAGCCAGGAAAGAAGCACACCACCTACATTGCAGAAGCACTGTGGTGGTGTGACAGCTTGGCTGACAACACCGTAGAGCTAAAGAACCTGATGTGAGATAGGAGATTGTGGAGGCAGCGATCCAGGAGTTCCGAGCTGGTGTTGATTAGACCACATTCTCATATCACACAGTGGGCTCCATTTTCGTTACATGCTAAACCCCTTATCCCTTTTTTACTATTTTTAAAAACATTTGGGAACAGTTCAATGTGCCAATCTATTAACACGTTGTGAGCATGTAGACTGGCCATTTGAACTATTGAAAAATGTTTTTTAAATAGTTTAAAAAGGCAAAGAAGTTAAGGGATAAGGGGTTTAGCGGTGACGAAAATCTAGGCCATTGTGTATAGCAGCGTGCATGAGTGCACCAACAGCTGGCTATGCAGTTTGAGGACATGTTTAGTAGACATCTGTTAATTCCAAAATGTGCCAAGAGGTTTTTCCCACAGTGCACACACATGCACACGCACAAACGGCTCTGTGAGTGTCTGTATGTGCACATATGTGTGATGAGCATGCTGCATACATGTTTGTCTACATGTGTTATATTGTACATGTGTCTGTGCATGGTTGTATGAAATAACACACTCCCATGTCTGTATTTCACATTTGTCAATAGAGACACCTGTCAGCATATCCATGCCAATTGCTAACAAGAATGACTAATATGTACGTTTCAAAAAGAATGCATGGGAAAACAGCTTGGGAACAACAGCCTGTGCGTGCATGTGTGCTGTGCGTTTGTGTGTGAGTGTGCATGGCTGCATGCCATTGCAAAATGTAAAGAAAGGCATGCCATTGCCTTTTTGTTGATTTTTTCTGTCTGGTGTATTCTTCACTCTGAATCCTTACCTTGATCTTGAATTCCAGCTGGGAATTGATGGTGTACATCATCTCTGTTCTCTCCATGGTGCGAGCTCCTTCATTACACTTCCTCACCACCTGCATGTGCGCAGGCACGCACGCACACGCACGCACGCACACGCGCACACACGCACACACGCACACACGCACACACACACACACACACACACACACACACACACACACACACACCCCTTAGCTTAGAGAGAAGCCTGTATGATTCAGGATTGTCACACGTAATTTCCTCACTTATTCTCCCCAGTTATGTAAAAACCATTCCATTGGTGAGTGTGTATGAACAACTGATTTTCCGAGCTACTAACCTTGCTGATTGCTTGTAATGCTTTCTTACATTCCTCATATCGAGGGGAGTCTTTTGGCGTCTTCTGACAAATAGTCTGCAAGAGAAGGAGCAAGGGGACATACCGGCTATGTTGATTATTCCACCCTAAAAGAATCATGTTGGTACATTTGCACGGAAAAACCTTCAAAATTGAAATGCATGGAATTTCAGGGCTCAGTGCGCCTTGACAACGTTATCAAAATCCTGATAACATATTGAAGCCTAAATAAAGTGGTGGGAAGAAGAGAATAAATCTCAAACTTTCTCAGGGTCCACAAAGCCTCTGAGGAGTTTACAAGCTTTACAAACCAGAGTCTCTGGGGAGCCTCCGACAGAGTGAGAGAATGGAGAGAGATGGAAGCAGGGAGAGGAAGAGCAGGAGTGACAATATGAGTTATCAGATAAAAGCATGGTTAACAGGGAAATACAGGGGACACAACTTTGTTATTCTGGTGTGGAAAATGGGGGGATAAACTAAAGTAAAAGGAACTTATTCTAGGGCTGGGATTTTGGATTGATCGTAGTGGAACGAAATGTGCAGACAGTCTTTTTGGAGGAAGTGTTCACCAAAGGATGCCAAATTGTCTCCCAAGTGTAATAGTCTTGGAGAGGAAAATGGGACCAAGAGCGGGAAAAAACAAACGTCAGCACAATGAAATATGCTAAAAGAAAAAAAAAATCATAAGAGATTGGAGAGCAATATAAGTCATCAAATCCTAATGGTATCTGTTGCGTAAGGGTGAAAGTCCACAGAGCCAAACTCCTGGGCTGTGTGTGCGCTCTCTGCTGGCAGTCAACACAGTTGAATCTGTGTACTCACGTCCATGAGCAGTGGCAGCCGTGTGATCCTCTGCATGGGAAGGATAAGGAAGGAGATCATGGGGAGGTTCTTGCAGTCAGGGTGGGCTTCGATCCTGTTCAGAACCTCTTTAAACACTGCACTCTTAGACCTGCAGCAGGGGGAGTGATTCATTGGTTGGAAAATAATTCTGGTTCAAAGGCTCAGAACAGTTCACAGTGTATCTGGGTTATCAGTCGCTGATAACACACATCACTGAGGGATATAATAAGGGCGAACGTGCCGTGCATCATTCGTGTGTGTGTGTGTGTGTGTGTGTGTGTGTGTGTGTGTGTGTGTGTGTGTGTGTGTGTGTGTGTGTGTGTGTGTGTGTGTGTGTGTGTGTGTGTGCGTGCGTGCGTGTGTGCGTGTGTGCATGTTCACTCACACTAGTCTCTGCAAGCTCCTCTGCTGATAGACCTCATTGGAGCAGTAGGTGATGTAAGGATCAAAGTTGGACTGAGCATGTTTGTAGACGATGTCGCTGATGTCGTCAATCACTATGTTCTGCTGGTGCCTGTCTTCCAACTCATTAAAGAACCTGGGAGGTGGAGACGGAGTGGCAGCAGAAGGGTTAGTAGTAGTAAGGCTACTGTCATACTGTACATGGAAAATGCATTAAGTCAAAAGCACCGAGCCGCTTTCATCAACCCACGAGAGGAAAATGATTGCAAGCTACATGGACAGACACAAAGTCAGGAAGCGTGGTGTCAAACATGTTTCTCCTAACCCTCGGTTATAAGATCACAGAAGAGGAACTCCTAAAATAGATGGGAGCAGCCAATAATGTGTAACACAAAGGATTTCCTCTTCCTGCACACGGACAGATGGCTCATTTAATAGCAGGCCATTCCAGCCACTCCACAAGTGAGTATGTGTCGTTATGTTCCAAGGTGACAAACAGGAACCTCGGACACAGGCGCAGGAAGCTGACCTCAGCCAGATGGAAGTTGGTTTGAGCTCAGCCGTAGGGCGGACCCTTTCTACTCGAGGAGGACCCGTTTCATCACTGCGTACATGCGCATGAAAATTCACACAGATCACACACACACACGCACACGCTCAGTCACACACTGTTCCATCACAAGTCACGAACCAGGCATGCACCTATTTCTAGGTATCAGTTGTGCAACATATTCTTCTCCTGTCATGACCTAATGTGCACACATATGACCCTATAGCCTCTGAACTTTGATCTTCCTAAAGATGTCACAAGGCCCCATGATAGCAGAACACACACACCCACACACCTGGGGGAACACCAACTGACCCCAATAACTGCCACGGAAGATGAGATCATAACAGGGGTGATAGAATGAAGCAGGGAGGAGAGGTCAAGGCTGCTAGGGGTTAGCGTTGGTTGGACTAAAGTATGTCAGCCCTCAGGAGAACATTCTCCCTGTGACTTTCTGCCCCTGCAGTAGTGAAGCATGCTGTGAATGTAACTGTGAATCAACTTTGATAAAACCGGAGGCTGCCAGTGAAACCTTACTAAGCCAGGGGCGGATCTAGGCATGGGCATGGGGGGGGCAATGCCCCCCTAAATGGCCAGACATTGCATGCCACCAAACATGATGGCATGCAAAACAACCCAAGATATTTCAGTGCTTATATTTAAACACTACTTAAAATGGTATGGGGCGGCTTCATCGGCGATGAAGCCGTCCCTTACCATTTTCTTCTACCCCCCAATTGGGAAATGTTACATCCGCCCCTGCACTAAGCCAACCACCTGGCATTATAAAATGATCACCCGCATGCAGGCGCACAGTCGCACACACACACACACACACACACACACACACACACACACACACACACACACACACACACACACACACACACACACACACACACACACACACACACACACACACACACACACACACACACACACACACACACACACACACACACACACACACACACACACACACACACACAGCAACCAGAGAGCAGGAGCTGTTTAGTCTGAGGAGCTGCGTCCAATGTTTCTAAGCATGCAATACAAGTTAAACATCCTGTTGAACCAGTGCTGCAGGCTACTGACCCGAGGCATCCTCCTATTGTCTTCACGTCTCTGTATCTGTCTATAGACCTAAATCCACCTTAAGTTTGTTCACTCTTAATTGTTTTGTATTTTTCATGGGTAGGGCAGGGTAGAGATTTGATGCAAATGGCGTGAGAGGCCACGGGGCAGGTCTACCCTGATATGTAATTAGTGGACCATCGCAATCCCAGAACACAAAGCCCTAAAAAGATGAGGATGCCAGAGGCACAGAGCGGAGAAAGTGACACACTAATAGTATTGTTTTTGTTTGCTAATTGCAGCCATAGGTTGCCTTTACTATGAAACCCTGTACACTCAGTCAAGAGACACTCCATATATGGCCAGTACAGATTTCATAGAATATGTTGATCTGATGCCAAAGCGTTTGCGCTTGCCAAGCAGTCTGCCATTACCCAAGCTGATGCATGCACGTTTCTCACCCTCCGAGTGTCTTACAGGTAAGTTGTATGTTCTCAAACAGAACAAATCAAGTTTTGTGTTTCTCCCCAAACAATATTGGTTGACTAGGGCTCTCCAAAATCTGGATTGGCAACAGACTCAAAGGTCAGGATAATTATGACTTAACATTAGCGGGTGGTTCAGAGTTCAGACAGTAGGGGCCAATGCGGGAGTAATATACAATAACAAACAGGGATGGGAGTGAAAGGGTGTGGTTTGGAAGAGGATGTCACACAGTAGTTGTTGGAGGGTTCCAAAATGTTAAATGTTTAAAAAAGAACAGTTGCTAGCTGGCCCTGCATGCACAAAAGCATACCTCTTTTTGCCAAAGTGAAAATGAGTCCTAAGCTCAATGGTGTTGTAGAGCCATTAATCGCTGAAGCGACAGGCATGGTCTCTCATGCGAGGATGTTTATATGTTCCATGGAAATTAATGACTAACTGACCAGAACAATAAATATGAAAAGGACCCACAATTTCAATTGGACTCATAATAATGCATGTTTTTTTATATATATACATTTGCCCCTTGTTTCTTGCCTTACTCTGAACTGTGTCTAACACCACATGCAGTCAAATGGTGACATCACCCTCCGCCAAGAAAATACCACTTCAATTACCTCCGAAAACAATTCAGAGACGCGTAAGTGGAGCGTCAGGCTTAAAGAATGGTCCCATCATCAAAACCAATGAGTGTTTACACATGGACAGGAAAAAACAAACAGAGCCATACACACACACTCACACTCACACACACACACACACACACACACACACACACACACACACACACACACACACACACACACACACACACACACACACACACACACACACACACACACACACACACACACGTAAGATGTAACAAGTACAGTTGAATCAACAGTCACACTCATTAGCTGAAACATTACACAGCACAGCAGAAACGCAAACATCATCCCACATGTGGCCAGTGGAACAGCCTCGGAAATACAGTATGAAGGCCGGATAAAAGCAAGACTGAAGCACTAGTGCATACTGATAATAAAATACTAGATGTATTACAGTTTATAAATATATAGTATATAAGGTTCAAGGTGCTTTATTTGTATTTATTTCTTCTAAGTATATATTGTGTGTCACAGGAAGCTACAGGACATGCAGACAGACACCCTCATCCACACCCACACGTACATACACACCATACATACTTCTTGCTAGCCTCGCTGACATCTGTGATGTTGGAGAAGAGATGGTGGCACTCCGTCTTGGTCATGGCATCGCTGAGCTCCACAGAGTCCTTGAACATCCGGATCAGGATTTCCAAACTGTGTAAGTAGGAGTGCTCCGAGGAGATGACTTCAAAAATGGCCTAGCGGGCAGAGCGAGACAAAAGGAGAACAGCATGAGTCCAGGTGACATGACAAGATCACCTGTCAAACATCTGCTAAATTATAAATAAACAAAGTATAAATTAGTCTTCAGTGTGTGTGTGTGTGTGTGTGTGTGTGTGTGTGTGTGTGTGTGTGTGTGTGTGTGTGTGTGTGTGTGTGTGTGTGTGTGTGTGTGTGTGTGTGTGTGTGTGTCCTGTCATCAATCACCTGGCATGCTCAATAGAGCACTAAAGTCTGACGTCAACTAAAGTCTGACGTTATCGGTAGAGGGCACAAGTCGATGGGCTAATGTATGTTATATTTCCATTGTAATCCCCATATTGGGAGGTTACATCACCTCATATAAGAACCGTGATTGGAATATAGACAAGCCATCCAGGCCATTGCACTCATATGGATATGAACAATGAACAGATTTAGAAAAAAAAAACACTAGTATACTGCTGCTGACCTAGTATTATATCTGAGTTACTGATGGTCATAAACGATAGAGACACCCTGACGACAATGATGCAGAGACTGTTTATTTTTGGACCACAAAGCTTATATGAGACAATTTTAAGACCCAATGTTGTTCTCCATAGAGAAATTGATTGAGTGATGCCAGGAATTCGGTCCTCTATATGCTGGTCTCCATCTGTACCATGTTTGACATACCTGTATTCTACAGTACATTCATGTTCCTGGCATGTTATTGAGCAATCCTATTAGGCTCTAGAATATAATCATTATCACTGATTGGCTGCAAGTCATACACACACTGTAAATCAACAAGTTCATTTAAGTTCATTTAATTCTGAGACTTCATTCACTGAGGATGTTACTAGGTTTAATGAGCTTGTTGTTTACGGTTTATTGCTTTTAAGAGCTTTTTGTTTACTGGTCTGGTGGAGTTTACAGCTGCCAAAAGGATGGTCATTTATTACTTTACCGCCAAGTGGAGCTTCACTCTGTGTGTGTGTGTGTGTGTGTGGGGGGGGGGGGGGGGTAGATTCTCACCTCTTGTCTTTTACGTTCCTCTTGACTCAATTTGTCAGCCAGACCACTTTTCTTCACCTGAACAGAGATTGTGATTATGTGGTTTAGAGGATACAAATATGACAAGAGTCACAGAGTAGCCTAAATCTAAAATTCATCAGTAAACAAACTGTACATTTGTGTGTGTGTGTGTGTGTGTGTGTGTGTGTGTGTGTGTGTGTGTGTGTGTGTGTGTGTGTGTGTGTGTGTGTGTGTGTGTGTGTGTGTGTGTGTGTGTGTGTGTGTGTGCATGTGTGTGACACTAACAAAGGAGCACTTCTCATACCAAACTCAAGGAACTGTACTAGAGCTTCACTAAGCCGCTTTAGTTAAAAGGGGTGGAGAGGAAAGGCCTTCACACAGAAAAACGAAGAAAACAGAGGTTATACACGGAAATATTGTAGGGCTTTTTCAAATCAGTACTCTATGTAGTAATAGTACTCTAATAGTAATATACTGTATAATGTACATATAAAGTACATGAACACTCTTTTGGGTTTTTTCTAACTAAATGGTTTATCAGGGAGAAAATGTGTGTGAATTATAGAATTTCCTTCTCATTCATAAATAGTAAATACGCGTCCTAATTATACAGTTTGATTCACACAGCAATGCACCACAATTTTCACCTCTGACTAAATTTGTCATCTGGGAATAATCTCCAAGATAAAAAAAAAATAATGTAACAATTCAGTATAATTTTGAAAATCTGACCACAGTGGTCTTTCCCTTGAGAACAATCCAATGAGACTGACCCAACCCCCCACACTCCACCAAGGGGGGCACAAGGAAGCGATACTGCTTGATTGGTAGGTACTGCTTTCCAGTCTCTGCCCCGTAGCCCTTTGCAAACACTGAGAACAAACAATACTGGGGAGAGACTAAACAGTTCTCCAGGTCTCTTCCACTTGTTTTCTATCTCACTAGTTAATTTATCAAGCTTGTTCCAGGACCAATTCCTGATAACAGAACAACAAACTATATCCAAAGGAATGTGCACGATTAGATTTTTCAAGAAGCCAACTATCACTTCCTGTGTAGGCAAAAGAGTTTCTGGAAACCAGAGATCTCTGGGACACTGCATGTATTGTAGTCAAAAGTGAAACCTTAGTCAAGTAAGTACCTATCAGGTGCCACCAAAACGGAAGGGAGGGTCAGTGTGTACAATCAGCTTAATATTGTGTGTGAGACCATGTTGAACAGCAAAAGGGAGGACTATGACACCCTGTATGACTCCCTCCACTGCATTTTTATCTGTTTCACATGCAATTATGAATCTGAAACAGATTCCAGTGAAATCTATCTTTTGTGAGGGCATTTCCTGTGAAACTATACACAGGGTTATACAGTAAACCCCTACCCCACGGTTACATAATTTACTGGCCAAGCATAGACTGTCAACAACTGCAGAAAAAAAGAAAGATCAGACAGTGGTAACGGACAACAGAAGCAAAGCAGCTTCCTCGCACAGTAATGTTTGCTGGTGACTACTGTTCTGGGTTCCCTTGCTGAGACAGTCAAACACAAGGGAAACAAAGATGTCCTAAGACATTCCCTGAATGTTATCCATTTTGAAGCCAATTTGAAGTTTATTCGAGTCATCCTCTAGCTCTCTGACCCTTGAATTTGGCAGCTTAACTTTGCAGTCTCGGTCGCACTGTTCTCCTATCTCTTGTCCGGAGATTGCCCTCGACAGCAACCCCGGATAAGACTGAGCATCAGCAGGCTGAGAGGAACTCCTAAGTAGAAAACTACATTAGTCAATTACCGCTTTATATTCTATCACTCCATTCTGAGCCTAAACTATATTATGCAATGCAGAGACACCAGACTGGTGCTCTTGTTAAACAACAACATTCTTGCACTCTAAAAATGTCCAGTTTTACTGTACAGTATGTCTGTCCAGTCCCAGGGTGGACCCTTCTCCTCACTCTCAACCATGAGTACAGTGAGATACAGAGAATGAGAGAGAGAAAGAGACAGAAGGAGGATAGAATGGGCTGTTGCCAAACCGGATAGGACGGCATTCTTCACAGCACTGGCATTCCATACCAGAGAGCTGAGTATTTGTCTGTGTACTGAGATACAAACGGGATAAGGAAGAAGAGTTGCAACATCCCTTCTGTGTGGCAGAGTGCTAGGGCTATGGCTCACCACACTAAGCTGTGCCCAGGAGATCCGTATGGGCCGGTACTGCACCACGATGTGCTCATCCGGTTTAGGCTCTCTAGAATCAGCATCCTCGTCTGAGTCATTGTGCAAGGCCTTTTCCTTGTAATTTTGATACAGCTCCTCCTCTGTGGAACATAAATATAAGTCAGCTTTTAAAGTTTTGATCATAAGCCATGTGCATCCTACCAGCCTTATTCTAGGCATGTTACAATTGGCAACCATCCGGCAAAGATAACCAATCTACAAGCTCACAATAAACTTGTAAACAGGATATTTTCACGATTTGATGTACAACAAGGCAAGGGTTTAAGGGGTTAAGACTATTAATCGTGTAGATTATTATCATGGGACAGCATAGGCACATAGAAACATGAAACAGAGAAATGAACAACACCAGGGGACATTGTGATTATGTAGTGAACAGGTAAGCTGGTTATCCACCAACACACTCCCCAGATATCAGACTAAATTTAGGCAGCAAGGGAGAGTACGATGTCAAGAGACAGACAGAAAGCATCCTGTAGAGAAGAACAGACATGCAGTCAGGAAGGACGGACAAGTGTAAGAGAAAAGCTGAGAGAGAGGGTGTATGTGTCACCTTCACTGTCAAACGTGCGCTGACTGGTCAATACTTTCTTCCTATCAGGGCTCTGAAAGAGAAACAACAATGGGACCACTGGCTATTTCGGAGGCACAAACCTCACATACATTTTGTTTATTGTGAAAACACTGACACTACTAAACACTCGAGAGTTGACATTTCGGAGAACAACTGTGCTGTAGCTATTGTGCATTCTGGTGCCTTCACACGTACCAACCTTGTTCTTCCCAGGGCTGCTAGACTTTGCAGAGCTGGGACTGCTGGCTTTGACAGTACCAGGAGTACCTGTAGTTTTAGCAGGGCTAGGAGTGCTGGGTTTGGCAGAAACAGGACTTGTAGTCTTGGCCGAGCCAGGGCTGCTAAGCTTATCAGAGCAAGCGCCACTGGGTTTGACGCAACCAGAACCTGCAGGCTTGGCAGAGCCAGTGCTGGTGTTGGGGCACATTAGTTTATTATTTCCTTCTTCTTGCAGCCCTTTGAGGGCAAGCTGGGACAGACGATGGGCCTTGGGGTCAACAGATGGGACCTCCAGGTCCACACCACTAACCACTGCCCTCCTGTATGATGTACTTCTCAGCCCCCTCTGCAGAGTCCCTGGGCTGTCACCCTCACCATCTGCCCCCTCTCCACATACTCCAGATTCCCCCGTAGAAAAGAATGCTCCCGTCTCCACCATGCTCAGGGATTTCAAGGCCCGCTTAGAGTGGTCTAGCCCAAGCTGCCCTCCCATACCCTTGTGCACAGCAGAACCCGACTTGTGGCGAGAGTCCGATGCCAGCCCTTTGGGAATGAGCTGCTGGGTGCCCATCTTCAGGGCAGCCGGGCTGTGGGTGCTCAGGACAACGGAGGGAGGCGGGGAGACAGACATGGACGGGGACGGGGTCAAGGACGGGGAGGGAGAGGCAGTGCGCGTGGCATCCTGAGAGGAGGCCAGTGAGGACGAGGACTGTCGGTGGCTCGCTGACCACCTGTCCGCCGGGGACGGCGAGCGCGGGGTAGGGGGGTCCGAAGAGTTGAGGGAAGACAGGGAGGGGATGCTGGACGTGGAGCTGTGAGAGGGTGTTGGGGTGCGGCTGCCAGGGGGAGAGGAGTCGCTGTGCAGGTATTGATGATTATGGTTGTAGTTGTTATTATTAGAAGTGAGAAGAGAGAGGACAGAGGAAGGCTGCTTTGGAGGAGCAGATTCAGAGCTTTTTGCTAAAGCCATCTGGTCTCTCCGCGAGTCAAGTGATGTGCGCTTCTGCTGGTCGGTCAGGCGTCGGTCGTGCCATGTCGAGACTCCGTTAGTGTCTCTCCCATTGTACTCCTTATTGTCCAGCGACGTCGACCTGGTGTCCTCCGTCCTGAACCTGGACAAAGGGAAGCGCTCATTGCCATTGGACACATGTCCAATACTGATACTGCGAACCACTCGTGACTTCTTGGCGGGTTTGTTCAGAATATGTTTCAGCACTGCAATGTTCCCGCTCACTCGTGTGGTCACCAGTCTTTCGGTAGGCTGGGTCAGGGTGAAGGAACACCTGTCCTCCACAGGGAAATCTGTAACCATAACGCCATCAATTTGGTAACTAAGGGGTCGCGGCTTGGGCTTCCTGGTGTCCCGCGGGCCAGTCCCATTGGATGTGCGTCGTTTCCACAGTGGAGTGATGTTGTTGTTGGACAGATCCACTTCATTGCTGCCATCCATGGCTCTGCCGTCTGTCTCCTTTTATTCTCTGTGTCGCTGCTCAAAGCAGTCCTGTCCAAAGCCACAAGTCACAATGTAAACATTGGTAGCCCTGCAGAAAACTGATATGACCTTTGGAGGTAAACAAAGCCAGGGACATCCCAACCCAATTCGAACCCAATTCCATAGCCATGTTCACAGTGCAGTCCAAAAGTTATTAGCTAGCTACTGATTAACACAGTGCTGCTGACCCAAGATACTCAGTTGTTACTTAACTGAATAAACTGGAGAACAAAATGACAAACAACATGTTGAAATGTAATAAAACTCTAGAAAGTGCAAATTGCTGCCAAACCTTTAATCCTGTTTTGACTCAGATCAGTGAGGTAGTGGCAAATATCAAATCACAAAAACAGAAAACAAACATCTCACCAGTGGTTGACTGAGGCAGCATAGACCTATATCTTAATTGTACTTTATAGGCAGATAAACTTACCTTGAATCAATCGTTGTTTGACAGCAGCTAGACTGATCATGATCGTGCCTGCGTTATGGACAAACTAATAACAATTGTTTCGCGAAAGAAGGAAAATAAAGCAATGTTGTTATTTTCTGCCGTGTCAAAAACTATATATACGAAGTTGTAAACATTAATTACGACCGTCAACCGAACAGGCGCTTTTACTGAAAGTTACAGTTTCATTAATCCAACTTCAACTTCGTCAGCAGAGTTGAACTTCTGTCAGTTAGTATGCTCTCTCTACACTAGTCTACGGACGGACTGAAGAAGAATCGCTTCACAAGACGCTTGAGCAGCGCGGCGGGACCTTGGGAAGAGAGGTGGGAGGGGAGACATCTCTAGAAGATTTGCGACATCAAGGGACCAGAAACTGAGCTCGAGCGCTGGTTATACAGCCTGAATAGGGACACACTGGACTTGGAAATACTTTGTTTTCAACGAGGGCTGCGCTGTGCATTTTGCCTACTTCTGGTCCAGGACTTGTCCCAATTAGAAGACAAGAGCCGCCATCAGACCGGACCCATGGAAGTGAACGGAGTTTGCGTAACTCTCTCTGTAGCTCACTCTATGGCTTTTGGTGGGAGGGGAGTAGGACTCGGAGGAATGCCCAACAGTGAGAGGAAAGAAGGACTCCTACTATTTTTTGGTCACTAAAAGGCTCTGTTCCAGACCAGGGCTTCCCAAACTTTTTTATATCAACTTACATCAAATGGTCATCCATGGCTCAAATGATGAATATATAATGGGCCTTAATTACAAAAGGGTTGGAAAGAAAACTACTGGCTTACACCTCATCCGCACTGCCGAGCGATCGGTAGCGTTCGTAACAGCGACATTGGGCGAAAAATTGTCCTCTTCAGGAGCGTCGGTCACTGCATTGCAAAGTAGCCTACTCTCGTCGAACCAATCAATAATAGATGTAGATGTCAACCAATAGAACGCGTTTGTTGGCGCGAAATCGCGCTAAAAGAATGTTAGGCACGAAATATGGCAGTGAGAGTGAGGTTGCCCCGAGGTTAAATAAATATTTATCTACTGAGAACATTACTTTATATACAGAGCATCATCCCGCCCCAATCATCTTTAGCCTATTTGTAATAAGGTTTTAGTGTAGTAGCAGGCCTACCGTAATTGACAATGTCATTCTGAGCTGCCAAATGTGGCTGCGTGCATGTCACAAAGAATTCCATTGGAATTACATTCCATTGGTGGTACAGTCATTCATCTTTGCCATTCAATAGCAGATGATGTTGCACTCAAGAATCTGCTTTATGCAATGATTGAGGTTCAATTTAGGGCTGGCACCCCGTGTCACCACAATCCAGAGATAGTATTACGCAACGCGTTTTAACGAGCATCTTAAAATTAAATCACATAAATTAAATGACACTGCTCGTATTGCTATCCGTCCACAGTAAATGAACAGCACAGTCAGTGCCAGTGGCTTAACTCAAACTCAATCATGGTCATCACGACGTGATCATGCAGAGCAACTGCGAGGCTCCGCAACAAACAGCGACCCAATAATAGTGTGGATAGTGCGCCATCATGTGGTCCACACAGCGTGCTACCATTTCAACACTTGATTTACAAGATAGCAGTGTGAACAACTACGGTAAGTAGGCCTACCTTTTACTGATAACGCAGTAGCCTAAAGCAGTGGTCCACAAATGATTTCAAAATTAAACCACAGCCTACAATGCCAAGTGCATTTTACATTTTAGGGAGTGGGAAGTGGGAACCCTTGACTGAGGTGAGTCATTTCACAAGTGTTTAAATGCATTTTCCAAGTTGATGTGGTGTATTTCAACATTGCATATAGCCTAAAGGGAGTGCACTGTAGATGAAGAGTCATAGTGTGTAGCCTACTTTTTTTAAGCTAATTTACTTAATTACTATACCTAATTGTGTTGTTTAGTGCATGCTTACATTTCAGAATAATACTAATACAGACTACAATATTAATTAATATATAATACATAATACAATACTGCATCAATCAATGATCAAACTATACTGGAGGATAAGTTAAGGCTATATGGGTATGGCATAAAGTAAACAAATTATCAGTGCATATCTGTTTCCCGAGCTTATCCAAGCATGGACAGTTTCCATACAAATACATTTCCTTGGAAAAAAAAAAACAACCAAAACAGATTGGTATGGGCAGGTGCCAGGCATACAAGCAAAAGTGATAGGATGAGCAGAGTCAGGAATGGTTTGTGAAGAAAAAGTAGAGACTACATCATTTGGACTCAACAAAACACCCAACTCCCAGATCTGAAACACTCTGCTGCTGCCAACAACAGCTGTTGTTTTCTGTAGAATGTTGAGCAACTTTTGGTTGAGCCATTGTCATATGAATGCAGTAAACTGCACTCAAATCCAGC
Organism: Benthosema pterotum; assembly: GCA_039105355.1. Taxonomy (NCBI): domain Eukaryota; kingdom Metazoa; phylum Chordata; class Actinopteri; order Myctophiformes; family Myctophidae; genus Benthosema; species Benthosema pterotum. Next base: position 31,704,783 of record CM076977.1, read on the forward strand.
CACTCTGTAACACAGTCTTCACACACTCTGTAACACTGCCCTTGTGTCCATACCTGTGCCCCCAGCGATTCTGACCCTGACCAAACCATGGTCCTGCACTATGCTACCTTTGTGGAGAAGTGAGATGATAGTTAAAGGTAGGGGAAGTGATTTCACTTTTGTCAGATATCACCCAAAAAAAAATTTTTTTCTGTTAAAATGCTCTATTATAAGGTGTGGAAACCACATATGGAGTTTCCCCCTCCCCCACGTTAGCAGAGGAGCTAATAAAAGTTCCCCAGGTCACCACAATTCTCCTCCAATCAGGAGAAAGCAGCAGGTTCACATAGTGTAGCTACTTTTGGGGGCCCCTAGTGCACCAGGCTGGTACTACACCATGAATTTCAAATCACTTCCCCTACCTTTAACCTGGACCTGAATGTTGCGAAAACAAAAGAGATGATCATTGACTTTAGACATACAGTAATACTGAACACAAAGCAAGTGTCATACACAGTGAAAATGTTCAGATCGTAGAGTCATATAAATACCCGGGGACAGTGTTGAAGTTTGACTTCAACACTGAGTCCATTGTTAAACGTGGTCAACAGAATCTATCTGATGAGGAAACTAAACTCTTTCAACGTCAGTGAAAGAATCTTGACTGTCTGTTGGTTTAGCCATAAATGACAAGAAAAGCTTGTTTAGCATTGTAAATGCCTGCTCCAAGATCGTCAGAGTCAGGCAGAGAGACCTCATGAGTTCCCTCTGGGAAGACCAGTTGGAAGGCTGAGTGCATAATAAGCCACCCTCATCATCCTCTATCTGGTGAATTCAGAGGGATGCCCTCTGGTCGCCGATACCTCACCCCTCGAGGGAGAACCAATACTACTCAAAATAGCTTCATCCCTTCTGCTATCAGATGCTTAAATTCAAGTGGAATCCAAGTGTAATTGTTCTGGTACACAGAGGTGTTTTTTAATATAAGACAGTGTTTTTTCCTAATGGAAATACGGTATCCTAAAAAAGGGAGTCGTCTTATATTTGAGGGCTGTATTATTGACATAAATAACATTTATTTTTACACAAATGAGTCTTGAAAAATGGGGGTCGTGACTCGTCTTATAACCAGTCCAGGGGAGTCTTATATTCAGGACAATACGGTAGTATTGTATATTTATAGCCAGTACACATTTGAGCTGGTCCATCCACCTTGCCAGTTTGTCTATTGAAGTGCTTGGTACATGCCTGTGTGTATTTTTTACTGTTTTACTGACCGTATGCACCAAAGCTGTAATGAATTGCCCATTCTGGGATCAATAAAGCATTCTGAATCTGAATCTGAAGTATGAACTGCTATACTGAATGACCTGAATGATATCATGTATGACAGGGGTGGGAAATTTGACAATGGAGAGGCTCACTGTATTTCCACACCCACTGCAGAGGGCCAGATTGCATTACTAGTAGCAAGAAAATAGCTGATCAAGCTCAAAAGGTGTCACACTACTATGTGGTTTGAGCTTATAGATGTTTTTAAATTAAATCCAGATTTTCGTTTTTTTGCTATTGTTGAATTGGAATTCACAAAATGCTTTCAACTTTATTCATTGAAACTTTTGTAGAAGCTCCAACAGCCTAGGGGTGCTCTATATTCTTTATTGGTAAAGAATACAGAGAAAGAAACATGTTAAGCAAAGTCATAGATCAAATAGAATATGAAATACACTTGAGGCCTACAACGTATATGGTGCATACTGTAGATTAGAAAGAATATGTAGAAGTGAAGGAAGGAAGGAATATAGAGGTGCTGTGGAACAGCTCAGATGACAGAACCATTTGCTAGTGAGAGCGCTGAGCAAAGATGCGTAGCACTACAATGCAGAGAATTCATCAACAAACAATGGCGTTAACAACTGTGCGTATAGAGTCAAACGACAGGGGTCGGGAATGCAGGGGTCAGATGATTCCTCACCATGGTAATGACAGGACAATAAAAAGTGTCAATGGAGAGGGAGGAAATGACATAAAGTCCTACATTTTCATTTACAAAGAACAGACAGAAATTGCCTTGTCTTGTGGACACACTACATACATGGATATGGATATGTATACCAAAAGGTATACAGACAGGTACTGTCTGTATGATCTTTCACTGTATGTGTGCTCAAACAGAAACATAATGTTATATTTCTTTATACTGTAATTATTTCTCTGTCTGTCTGTCTGTCTGTCTGTCTGTCTGTCTGTCTCTCTGTCTCTGTCTCTGTCTCTGTCTCTGTCTCTCTCTGTCTCTCTCTCTCTCTCTCTCTCTCTCTCACGCCCACAGATGTGCCCTATTCAGGAGGTTGGGACCCTGCCCCCTCTCTCAGTGCTCTCTGCATGGCCCTGCTTCTCTCTAAGTATTACTCTCTCTCTCTCTCTCTCTCTCTCTCTCTCTCTCTCTCTCTCTCTCTCTCTCTCTCTCTCTCTCTCTCTCTCTCTCTCTCTCTCTCTCTCTCTCTCTCTGTGACTCAACATTCTGAGGCAGGAGTTCTCAACCATTTTCGGACCAGGGCCCACTATTTATTCTGCATTTTAGCCAGGGACCACCATTTTCAAGTTTGTGTCCACAGGAGAGATAATTGTCCAAACATTAAAAAATACCAGCTAATAACAGCTGTGTAGATTCTTGATAATTAAGTAATTCAGATGTTTAAATATAATTTAACTGAGAGCAAAATGAAACCAAATGGACTTATTGATCTATAGGGTCCATTTGGTTACCAACTGTTCATTGTTCAGCTGGGGACCTCCTATAATCTTCTCAAGGACCACTGGTGGTCCCCAAACCACTGGTTGAAAACCACTGTTCTGAGGTAATCTAGTCGGTTATCAAAGGTAAAGCTGGCATTTGAAAAGAACCCTCTAAACACTTTGACCTTTCTAACACTGTATTTCTCACCATCGTGACTCAACCTGACACAATCACTATTATCTGTACTTCTCCAACTCAATAGCACATTCTGCTACATGTCCTTGACATCCTCTTATACTCATCCAGCCTCTCACAGAGCAGATGTGCTCTCTCTGTCCTACCAGGATATCATAACTCTAGCACTGTGACTGTAATTGACAAAGGTAGGCTATAGAATAGTCCACAGAATATGGACATTGGGGTACAAGGGGTTAGTCTTGGGCCATTGTTGATCACATTTGTAGCATGCTATTTAGGCCATATGTCATACAAAGTAGAAGTATGATTATGTTTGATATACTTTTTGTACAGGACTGAGTGGGTTGACCAGACCTTAGTATAGCTCTCTAGCCTCCATCCCTGGCTTACTCAGCTGTAAAGAGAAAAGCCTAGTCACACCCTGAGGTAGAGATTTTATACCGGCGGTATAAAACATATCCGTCAGATGTATTTCCCCTGCTAGTTTTTTATCCAGTCACAACACCTGTTTGATTCACAGAGATGTAAAGGGGCACTACTTCCACCCAAAACATTTCATACCTTCTACAGCTTAGGTCTTGCCCATTGTGATCAGTTCATTGGCTCTCATGAGGGCCGTCAGGGTCCAAATGGATCTGTGATCTATAAAAGTGTATAAATGGAATACAGATCCATTTGGGCTGACTGTGGCTCTGGAGATAGAGCAGGTCGTTAGAATCTCTGCCCCTCCTGTCTACATGTTGAAGTTTCTTTGGGCAAGACACTGAATTTGGATTTTGCGTTGTAAATATTATCATGGGGGTCCAAGGCCTAATGCACATCAAACTGGGATCCTTGAAAGGGTTGAGAATCAATGTCCTGCTTCCATTGTAATACAGTCTGCTATAATGTTCTGTCCTCTTGCAGTCACCCAAATGATATGATGCATTCAGTTACGTCTATGTGAGTGCATATGGACCCCACACAGGGGGCATCTGCCACACGTATGCATATTTGAACCCAGACTCATTGCTATGGTTACAGCCCCCCTGCCTTCTTCTGATTGGCTAACATCGGTGCAGTGACCCGCGTTTCACTTGCCCCCTGTGGTTTCTCATTGGCTGGATGCCCCAAAGTGATGATGTCATTATAATATGCCATGCTGCAATAGATGGGGCATGAAGCCACAGCACCGGAGTGGGGGTTTATATTAGAGACAGGGTGAGAACAACACCCATTTATTGTAGATCAAAGAAATTGGTGATGGCTGACTTCATATTGGCTGAGTTTGTGATTCACAGCAGTGACCAGACCTATCAAATTAGGCCCCTTCCCAAAGCTATAGCCAGATAGCTTAGGGAACTGATATTTTGACTTTTAACCAGTAGAGGGCACATCATCAACATATGCTTGCAGTCCAAAAATGATTTATGAAAATCTATTGCTTTTCAAATGCACAAAAGCCGGCCTCAACATGTTACTATATCACTATAATTACTATAATGAATTAATTTCTTACTATAATCACTATAATTATTGTACATTGTGCCCCCAATTATTGGAAGGTTTGTCTTTGATATAATAACAACAGTTACTTGGCTTGGATAGTGCACAGGTATAGGAATGCAAACCGAAATAAAAGCCCGGATTGCATGTCTGTCCTCTCTCCTTGGTTTAGTCTCTGATAAGTGAATAGTACGTAGTGAATAATGAGTATTCTTTCATAAAGACAGTCCTGCCTCAGCCATATACCATCAGAGGGTGGCCTGCTTTTATCTAGCCTCCAACTGTGATTGCAGTCTAGTCATCCTGAAACCCCCCCTATGACCCCCTCCACCTCACTGCGCACATCAACTCAACTAATTAGTCTACTCAAAGCTGCTTAAAGAACCACGTATTATTACGAACAGAAATCTGCTTGTCGCTCACTTCATTGGCTGAGATCTTCCTGTTAAACCCCTGTGTCAGCAGCTAAAGCCACATCTGCTCTCCATGCCAATCAACAAAGAATGGGTGAAGTGTCAGTCAGTTGTTTCACTTAAAAACAGATTTCATCACTTGACAAATAGTACTAGCAGTGAGCTTGTAGATGTGTTATTGTCACTAGTATTTAATATATTTGGAAGTATTTTTGAAAGGTGTGGGGAAAAGAAATTAATGTTTGAAAAGATTTTCCTCAAATCACATGCATTAATTTAACTAGACCTAATGCATGTGATTGCCCTAGTTGGTAACTAATGCATTTTATTTGAGGGCTTTGCGGAACTTAAAAGGTGAAGTTGAAACATTGGTGCGTTTAAATAGAATATAGGCAAGAAAAAAAAGGGTTACATTTTAAACCCCATATAGCTCACACAAACCTTTTTTTTGTTGTTCTTTTTAATCAACTTTTATGCCTAAATTGAACAAAGTCAACAGCCAATGAAGGGCCTCAGGAGCCATTTTCAGGGCCTCAAACCCAGTACTATGTGGCCCAATTTTCCCCCAACGGACCCCTGAGAGCCAAGAGCCACTGGGCTGCGGCTCCACCGGCCCAATGGATAATTTGACCCTTATAATGCAACGTGGCATGCCCAAAATAGGTAAATCAGTTTGGAATGGTTACCATCACATGGGCTATTACACAGAATACTAGTGTACGTTGTAGTTAGGGAAAAAAAACATTGGAGTTGGACTTGTATGCAAATGAAAGCTTTCCTCTAAAAGTGGATACAGCAGCTTTGCCTGCTGTACACCACTCCTTAGAATCCTGGGATTTGTATAGGGACCGATGATTGAC
>CM076977.1:31717954-31745454 GCA_039105355.1 Benthosema pterotum
GTGAGAATTTGGGGCAAATCTTTGACTATTCTGTCACAGCGAATGTTTTTAAATCAAATATTTTGCTTCTGTCCCTATAACTACATATTTTCAGACAGGGGTCGGCAGCCATGTACAGATGATTGGCTGGTTCCTTAAGATATAATATTAAAGACCACTGAGATAGAAATAATGAGATTTTTAGAATCAGTTCTCAGGAGAAAATGTTCCTACTTATCGGTAGCAAAATAACACCATGACAAGTGTTTTTATGCTCTTTAACTGTTTTTCCCCTTTTTCTTATAAAAACATAGACTAGCTATATAGTGCTTCAGAAATTATTTGGGGTACCACTGGTAATTTCCTCATGGCCCACCAGTGGGCCACGGAACAGAGGTCGGAGCCGCTGCTCTAAGCGGTGCACTCAGTGGCCTACCGGTGGTGCACAGGGGTTTCATTATGGCCTGGCTTTGATACTACAATACAGTTATTGAAATCCTTAAATAGCCTCACAGCCAAGGCTGTTGGAATTTACTTTCCTTGCAGCGTGGCATTCCGTTCAGCTGTGGAATCCTGTTGTCTGCTGTTGTGCTATGAAACAGAAAGAAACTACAGTATGTATTTCATCCAGTGTGGTGCATTGCAAATAAAAGATAACGGGGGCCCTCTGGCTTTAGACCAATAAGATACTTGTTTGGAGCTTAATCTTCTTGGGTTTCATAATAAAATCTGGTGTTAACAGTGAAATCCCTTCAGGGTCCATCCCTTAAGGGATTTTTACTCTGTGCAGTGAGGAGGAAGTGAGGACAACACAAATCCTCATATGCACCGAGGATGTGAGGTGAACAAAGGAAAAGCAACCTAAAGACCATGTGTTGGGAGGAATGTTGGATCTAGAGAAATTTATATATTCACATTGTCAAAAAGGGAAGCCCTATTTCAGAAGATCTGGTCGCCCTGACATGCTTGATTGACTGAAAGGAGTAAATTCAATGTAATACGTCCCCCGACTATTTTTGTTCTTATAATACATAAAAAAAATGTTTGTTATGATTGGTTTGTGGTGACACTAGTGTTGACCTTGAAGTGTGGCATAGACATCGGCCAAATATCCTTTGTTTTTAATGTTATGTCTTTCTTCTTAATTTGCTGTACTGTTTTGTTTATGGTATACTGTATATTTGTAAATGCCCTGTAAATAAAAAAACAAACAGATGTTTAGAAAATAGACCTAGTACACATGTGACATCTCGCACTGTACCGACACTAACATACGCACATGCATGCCCATATTCCAGGACTCATACTTTCACCGCTAATAAATAACGAGATGAAATGTTTATGCTGGCATACGTGATTGTACACAGAAGCAGTGGATAAAAGCTAAAACAGACAAGTGCAGACAGCACCAATTAAATGCCAGTTTGAGTATGTTGTCATGGCGACTACCTCAGAAATGCTGTTTCATATTGTCGCTGTCAGGAAACCTTGTATGTTAAAAATCGTTACTTCTCAGCACACTGAAAAATGTGTTCCAATGTGTCCCAATTTAGTCCTCGATTAGTTCAATACTAAAACACTTTTCGCAAACTTTCATGGATTTTTTTTTTGTAAATTATTTTTCTTCAAAAATAAAACCAAGAAAGCAAATAAAGGTTAACTTGTGGTGATGTGACGTGTGTTGGGCTTGGAGATCAACAATCAATTTTTGCTACCTTTGTGTAGAATGATTTAAAAAAAAAAAAAAACGTTGAAATATGGAGATACAAGGTTTATACCACCACACACTGTTAAACACGGTTACTTTTATTCTAGTCCTACCTGCTTCCCTCTATTGAAGCTCTATCTCCTTATGTGTTTGTCCAAACAACAACTTCTGGTCTTGGACATCCACCCTCTGAGAGCCCAATCTCCCCATGCTCATTCCCCTCTGTCTCTGCTTCACACTATTTCACATCCAGTTATTTACTCAACCATCTCCACCACCACCTACTATTTATTTCACTATTCCAGTCATTGTCGCCAGGCGTGGGTGGACGCTGAATAATATATCATGAGGATTTTAAGTCTGACGATGCCTAAGGAATCTGCACAGATATGGAGCACATGGAGGTAAATGGTTTAAATGTGATCTGTCTAAGATGTGATCTGTCTCGAGTCGAGGGAGACTGAAATGTGGAGGAGAGACGTGGGAGGACAGAATGATGATTTCAATGACAAGCCCTTTTCTATTCTGTCTGCACTGGCAGTCAGACAGACAGACAGACAGAAGTGGTTCAAATGCGTGTTATGTAAGAGTTACATTCGTAACAAGGACACAGGGTGAGAGAGAGAGAATATAGGGAGATAATAAAGGTGGGTGGACACGACGCAGCGCTCTACGCAGGAGAAAACATGCAATAGAGTAGACAGACAACAAGTTTCTGAGCGGTACGTGGGAGGGGAGGGGTGAGCAGGTACAAGGTATGTTGGTTCAGAAAAGGCCGGATGACTGGTGGGCTGCAGACAAGTACAGGCAGGGAGGAGGGAAGCATGGCAACTGCTGTAGGAGGTAGGAGGCTTGTAGCAGGAAAGACAGGCCAGCAGACAAAGCCAACAGAGTGTGCCAAGCAGTGGAACACTGCAAGATCCACACTGCATTGCCTGGCGGGAGACCAGAGATGCATACAGTAATCACAGTGCCTGGGCACTATAGTCACTCATCAGCACGTTGGTAAGGTGCACTAAATCACAATGTAACAAATGTTTATATGCTCCTAAGGGCAGGGCTGTGTGTGTGTGTGTGTGTGTGTGTGTGTGTGTGTGTGTGTGTGTGTGTGTGTGTGTGTGTGTGTGTGTGTGTGTGTGCGTGCGTGCGTGCGTGCGTGCGTGCGTGCGTGCGTGTGTGTGTGTGTGTGCGTGCGTGCGTGCGTGCGTGCGTGTGTGTGTGTGCGTGTATGTGCCCATGTCTTTGCTTGTGTCCATGTCTTTGCTGTATTTATCTTTGCCCAGCAGGCTAGTGTTGTACCATATGGTACACAGGGCTGATATCACACATGTGTGCATACACGCGCACACACAAGAGAGACAAAAGGAGACAAACTTCGTCACTGAAGAAGTGAGAGAGTATTGTGGTAAAGAAACAGACCGCCTGGGGGGGTGTAAGAACCATCTGCTGGTTGTGGAATGAGTCTAGATCCAGACCATGCTATCATAACATGCTACTGGTTGGTCAATGGAATCCCTATTCCAGGGCATATGCTCATGTAGATAGTGACAACATTTAGTGTAGCAAAAAACAATGACTATAGAGCTTAATATAGAGAAATTCAATTAGCTGTATATAGGGTTTAACCCTTTTTGGACTGAGGCCGATTCTAAAAACACCTTCTAAATACTGACCTAAGTTTTCTCTTCAAATACTGTATGTACAGGTATAGCAGCAGGATCTTTGAAATTTAGGTGCTCCCACCTATATAGGCGCTCTTCGGCTACCAGGAACGCATCACTTTGTTACATAAGTGCATAATGGGATTGGCCAGTCACTAGTAAGAGACCACACCAACTTGTTCGGGTTTGAGAGTATTTATTGTGCGAATGAAATGTACGCGTATGAGGAGACCGAGAGGGCGAGACTTTGGGTGGGGCGGAGTCTCGAGCCTGACGACCGCCGTGCTCAGCCGGGAGCCTACGGTTGCGATGACCGCCGTGCTCGGCCCGGGAGCGTTCGATCGCTTCGGCTCAGACGATGCCCCCCTCGAGACTCCTAGGAGAAAAGAGAACGAACGTTAGTCGGAAGGCTGAGGAAGATGGGGGATAGATGGGGAGGAGGGAGGGGGATTTTGACGGCGTGAAGCAGTAACGAACGGAGTTGACAGCGCGAAGCAGTATCAAACAGGTAAGAGAGAGAGAGGAGGTGTATTTAAGCTGTGGGAAAGTCAACGTGATTGGTTGGACATGATCGGGAGATGGGGAACGGGAGAGATTGGCTGAACGTGGTCATGAGATTAGAGTGACGGTGTGAATGGGTTGAACAGTGGGTGGTCTCTTCTCCTGAACCTACGTTTAACATAAGTGCACAATGGGATTGGCCAGTCACTTGTGCAACGTACGGTCAGTAGCAACTTTTTCAGTAGCAACTTTGAGTGGTAGTCGGGGCAAACGCTCCCACCAGAACTACTATCTTGTGCCTTTCGGGTGACAACTCGAACGGGGTTGTTCAACAGAGCACCTTGAGCACTTTAGTGTGCTCTGTGGTGCCTCATGGCTCAAGCTAGCTCCAGACAGTGTTCTAGGACCATTGTGCACTAAAACCATACTTATACCCGTAATAGGAGAGTGGAATGACCATTTACAGTACACAAACTTGCGTCTGAGAAAAAGCCTTGTGCTTGAAACGTTACAGTCACTTTAAAATGGTGCAAAAACAGGCATCTGCGCTTTCCCGGGGCCCTTCTCTGTCCAGCTTTGAGGGTTTGTGTGAACCCAAACATTGTTTTTCTACCATTTTGTATGACAAGTGAAGTGAGTATCATTGTACATCATCATACATCATCTAAATCTGGCCAATCAGAATCGGTGTCCTCACCTTTGCCTTCAATCTTTGTGTTACATAATCAAAACTTCAATTCAAAACAAAAAAATTCTCCTGTTTGTCTAAACACAAACCTTCTTTTCTGCTACTATTTTTGAGTGTTTAACTGAAACACAAACATTGATGGAATATTGTGATCGGCCAGAATGATATGATGTACAGTATGTTGATGTATGATGATAAGAGTGAGTTCCTCTCACCCAAACCCACCACCATTTCCATGTATGCGTCACTAAAATCTTTAGAGCTCTTCAATAGGGCTGCCACTACCACAATGCTTCCCCTTCAGAAACTGTTTTCTCTTCACCCAATACGACTGTACCCACCTGAACCTACATCCTGTAGACCTATGCACAAATCATAGGTGTTGGGTAGAAACCTTGTATCTCCATATTTCAATTATGTTTTCAGGGGCACTAGCCTCTCTTAGTGTAGATTTTCATGGTTACAAGAGAAGGATAAATAGCAGAATTACAAGCTCATATACGTGTGACATTCTGCTGTGTTGTGAGTTTGTAGATATAGCCTACCTTCAATATTCAACTTAAAAAAATATATATGAACGGTGTGGGCCATACAAGGTTTCCATGCGGCGACTGCGACGATATACATTCAAATCATGGCGGAGACTGAAATAGGAGCTCATGAGAAACAGGAAGAGCGACACAGCGAGCATAAAGATAACAATGCCCTCAGGACACCAGCCGACAGGAAGTGTGGAGCAGTTGATGGGACGGCTGGATGGATGGGCCCACATTGCACTACATGGACCCTCCATCCCAGCTCCGCTTCCAGGCAGCCAGCATGGCCGGCCTCCACCACAAGCCCCTCAGCCACCATATGGTGGCACACCAGTGCTACACTAACGAGTCACAGACCCATTTTTCACGGGTTGTGATGAAATATCATCATATATTATGTTTCTTCCCACTATGTTTTTTTTTTTTTTTTTACTGAAATAATTTCCAAACATTTTCTGGAGGGTCACGTGCAGACACCAAATGTTTGGGAAACACTGGAGGCTTTTATATCTGTGAAGATGTCACGAGAAGAGAAGCCTGAGGGTTTGGATCAGTGGATTGGGGAGATGTGATGGGGGAGGTAGGGAAGGCTGTGGGTCATTAGGGCTGGGATGATTTGGGTACCTCATGATACCATAATATATGGTGATATTAGGAAGGGGGGTTATTAGAAGGGAGCTTCTTCCAATCAGGCCTTGGTGCACGTGCTGTTGGCCCGATGCGGGTCCCCTGCAGTGCACATGCGCATATCTTGTTACTGGGCAATGTTTCTTGTTTTTTCTTCTCCCCCCCCCCCCCCCCCCCCCCCCAACTCACCCAAATCCCTGAATACTTCTTTAAATAAATACACACTGAGGATTTGCGTGTTACAAGTGTTCAGTATGTGTGTACGGCCTGATGTAGTAACACTTCAAAAGCTTGTGTGCGTGCGTATGTGTATGTGTGTGTGTGTGTGTGTGTGTGTGTGTGTGTGTGTGTGTGTGTGTGTGTGTGTGTGTGCGTGCGTGCGTTGTTTGTTGGAGGACCCTACCACAGGAGAATATTTGACATGATGCAATTAGTATGTGCATGTGTGTCAGGGTGAATAAATAAAGAGCAGCAACGACTAGGTCATGTGCTACTCCCACCCACACAGCAGCACAAATGGCATTAAGCCTCCTTAAGAAAGAGATGTGAGAGCAATGCTGCACTCTCGCTATACTCTCCGTGACCCCCACCCCTCTCCTGTCCAATTCACATTTCAACACCTCTGTCATGTCGTGTTCACATCACAATATTCTGCTTCATTTGTAGTCTGTCACTCATACAACAGTGTTGTACTGCTGCACTACATGCTCACAATATCTACAAAATTGATGATACTCAGGATTTTGTATGTGCACTAAACACTGCAGACGTCATACAGCCACGTATGCCTCACATAGGTTGCAAGTAGTGAGAAACTTAACCGCTACCAGCTCCCAGTGACTTGCATGGTTTCCTTTAAGGTTTACAGTTTTTCAAAATTTCAACCCTGCTTTACTATGACCAAAACACACTGTTTCCACTTTTACCGTCTAAATAATATTAACGTGGCCATGCATTCACCTTATTACATTTTGTTATGATTATTAATTGACACTATAGTGAATGGAGTTGGACCGGAGCTCTTTTGAATCACCACTGACTTTAGTTTACGGCAGACAGACATTCGTACACAAGACAGACATATAATTCAGATGCATGGATCTTGAAAACTAAAGTTATTTGATGCTGCCATTCTCCGCCCATTCTCGTTGCTTTAGCCGACAAAACCCTGGCGATAGAATTAAACCGGATCGAACGGTGAAACAGAAATATCACCCAATCCTAGTTGACTCTGCCATCAACAGTGTACCTGGCACAAATAAAGTCTCTTGAGACTTTATTTGAGAGACTTTAATATACAATTAAGAATGCTTTTTTTCCTTTTTGCAGTTGTTATGATACAGTATTCATGTAGTAAAATAATAATAATGAAATATCAAAGCTATGAATCAGTATCATTCTGTGCAACAAAGAACATGATTGTATTTGCGTATTGTGGCAACTGTCATAATAAATTGTTATATAGCCATACTTGCAAGGCTCTTTATTACTGTCTACTGTCTACTCATCTACAGTATATAGTCCGTATTGAGTGATCTCATAAACCGGTGTACAAGTCAGGGCCAAATGTCCTGCCACATTACCAGTAGGCCAAGTAAGACAAGTTTAAAAGTAGTGCTTTTAGGATGCTTGGCAAAAAAGGAAAAAAAAAAACATTCAAATCATGTGGATGCACAGCAACTGTCATGTTTCCCGAATTGACATATAACCCAAGTTGACAGCTGAGGACATGTTGGTGTTCACCAACCAGGAGAGATGACAACAATGGCCAGCAAAGAAAGTGGGAAGGAGGGATGCCCATTGAGTGATGCTGCAGAAGTGAGGAAGAAATGAGGGGAAAAGGAAAAGAGCAGCATAAGGTCCAACACTGATTCACATAACAGGACAGGAAATCTTAGATGGAGACACCCTTCCTTCCTGTCAGAGTTGGGATTCGGAACACAGGACATCACTCATATACAGTCACACAGGCCACATGGGACGGACAAGTGACAAATATTACAATACTTTGTACTGTATGCACTTGCAAGACATGTCTTTACCCTATTGTACAAAAGTGTTGCTTACCAAAATTAACTCATTTTCAAGCTAACAAAGCAACGCATTGTTCGACTCTGTCCATTTGACATTTTCCACAGGGACAGATGATGGGAATTTCCCACCTTCTGATTTAGATTTCACTGACTATGATCATGAAATTGTATCCCAGACTGTACAGTACAGTATACACTGGGTATATAGTTGGCACGTTCTTCTGGGCTTTAAGGGCATCATGATCGAACATAACAGAATGACACTGGCTCTTGATGTTTTTAAAATGCTTTAGCCCAAGGACCCACATTTAGCAGGAATACTGCAGTACCACCTTTTTCTCATAACATTACCTGCTGGCCAAGATCGCAGTAAAAGGGCCTGCCTTCAGTAGGGGCGAAATCAGTTTGAAATCATTACCACTGGTCACCGCTATAAAATCGACCACTGGGCCAACGATCACGACCGGTGGCACAATGTCAGGGGTCAAGGTTAGGTTTAGGCATAGGTTTTACTGAGATTATGTTTATAGTGTTAGGAGTTGGGGTTAGATTTGGTATCAGCAGTTTTGTTATATGTATGTTTGAGTGTTTGTGATGACACACCTGGGAGATTGACGCACTAACCACGAGTCTACGGGGCTGGTAGTTACTCGTGAAAACAATACCCAAATGTAATCAAAACTTAACATTTCAAATTTGGACACCAGAACAAGAAGAAGACTAGCACTGCTTCCTTGAATAACCAGCATCTTGTCAAGTAATTTCATAGATGCCCTTTTACAAGTATACACTATAACGATATTGGCTGTTCAAACAGTATATTAAGAGATCAGATGCAGTTTGTTTAGACAAATGCTAGGCCTAGGTTGAAATGTTTAACTGTATATTTGTTTCTTTGAAGCTCTTGCTTTCTTTGCACTGCATGTACAGTACATTCACTCACTTTGATCTCACACTGTTTTCTTCTAAATGCCTAATTGTAAATTCTCTTCTGTGATCATGCAGACCACCCTTGGACCTCAGGTGTCATTTAGGGGATCCCAGAGGGGTCACCAAGCATTACAAATATCAAATGATTCTATTCTGCTATTCAAACATCAAACTGTGGAAGACAATTGTTGGAATAATTCTGATCATCCCTGGCGTCAAACTATTTTCAGATTGGGGGAATCTTGACATGTGTTAGAAGCACTGTGGTAAGAAGAGCTAGTTGCTCCAGTGATGCAGCTCAGGGGGCTGGAGATTCCCTGCTCTGCTGTCACAGGACACTTCCTCTTCCACAAACCTACACAGGAATGTCCTCACAATACCGACTCTCCGACATGATTCTCAGAAATCATTGTTATATGGTGGGTCATAGCTGCATTATCATCTAAATCTCAGAGGTTAACATACTTTGTCGCTCACCAGTTTACGCAAGCATTATATAAAAAGATGGCTGTTTTGGTTTTGGTTTGGTGTATGGCGGCAATCTGTACGTTGTGTCATATGAAACAGGTTTCAGAGAGAACGAAAGACAATTTGTGTGACTCACATCGTAAACATCGAGTGCTGTGTCAACAGGTCTGTAGACCTACCCTATGACTGCTTGGCTTCAGTGTGTCACACTCACTTCCTTTTGCTGTTTTGGTGTGCTAGGCAGATACTGTGGCATTCTGGGTGGGACTAACCACAGTGTACTGCAGCAACAGTTAATCACACCACACACACACGTGCACGCATGCATGCGTGCGTGCGCATGCGCGCGCATGCGCGCGCACACCCACCCACACACACACTCTATGTACATACTGCACATAACATAGACTTCCTGTTGGGACCAAAAATGGAAAAGTTTCCTACACGCAAAAAATGTTTGATTCCCACCTGGATTATAGTCTTAAGTGCTTTACATATTACAATGTAAACAAAACCTAGCCAGTATAATTAAAACAACTGGATTATTCCCTATAAATATTGTGGGGAAATTAAAGAAGAGAATTTAGTATTGATATATATATATAGTATATAATTTAGCATATATAATTAAGAAATGTGAAATATGAGCTGCTATATGAGACAAAGTCTGATTGGTGTGGATGTGTGAACAGTGTAGGCAGAGTGGATGTGATGTTGTTTGTATAATACAATGGACTGTTATAAACACATGGTTCCCCATTTCTAAGGCCATTGTTCCAATATATGTTGCGGAGAACACAACAGAAGCAAATCTTTCTTTAGATGGACAAAGGGAAAAGATGGGGAAGGACTGATAACAAACATTATTTAAAACTCAAACGCAAGCCCTTACATGTGATAGGCTCACAGATTGTTTCCCCTCCAGCACTCGTCTCTGCCAGAGCACAGCTCTTCCCCTTTATAGCTGCTCTCTCTCCCACAATGCTCTCCTTCTGGTTCCTTGTAGCTTGGCTCGAAAAATAATGTGTTGGACACACTGTCTCAGGAGTGAGGTTTGATGGCATTCAACTCTCTTATGGCAGGGCTGAAGCAGGAGGGAGGAGGAGACACTGGAGGAAGATAATGTAACTTAACATTCAGGCCTAGTCAACCAGTAATTTTGTTTCATGGTGGAATTTAAAATAACACAGCCCTTTTGCACAAACAGGGGTGACTGCTGAGTGAAACTGTCTGTGTTTATAACATGGTAAGTGCCCTATTCACAAACACAAACATTGCCACAGCTACATGGTAACTATTTTTAATTTAAAACGTCTAAATTGAAGCCAAATTAGAACCTCATATGACTGTTGCTTGCCGAAAATACATTATTTTCAATAAAAAAAGAAGTCTAAATTAAAAGTATAAATTGTCCTCAAGAGAACTTTGACAACAGCTCTACTCAGGAAGATGATTGCTGAAAATT
Source organism: Benthosema pterotum (assembly GCA_039105355.1). Lineage (NCBI taxonomy): Eukaryota > Metazoa > Chordata > Actinopteri > Myctophiformes > Myctophidae > Benthosema > Benthosema pterotum. Next base: position 31,728,551 of record CM076977.1, read on the forward strand.
GATGGAATGACAAATATACCTATAATCGCAAAACAAACTGAGGAGAAAGAGATGACAGAGCTGAAAAAATAATATGGTGCTATGGTGGGAACAGTGTCAAAACCACAGCAGAAAGATGATAGAATGAGAAAGGGAAATAGGACCGGGGGACAAAATGCAAATGGGAGGGAGGTCACAGATGTCATGGCATGTTAGTCAGAATGCTGAAGTTGCCGTGGTGACAGGAGGGCAATGCCAGGGTGGTGGGAGGCGGTGGTCACATGACCCAGCATCAAGGCCCTGGAGAACGCCATGCAAACCACTACTGCAAGGCAAGATGGGACTCCTCTGACAACACAACGCATCCACTCGATGGGGGGATGGACGCGGAAGGGACAAGCCAATCGTAGGGGTCGAGACCCATTGAGTAAGCCTTTTTTAAGACATTTGAGAGATTTTCAAAATGTAAAAAAATAAAATCAATACAAGTTTTCAAAGATTTTCAGTGAAAATAGCCATCTACAAGCTCATAATGCATCCCTATTGAAATATGGGCAAAAAAAAGTGCTTTATTCATACTCATTTGCTTGGTTTCTTTATTAGGTCCCGGGGGGGCCCTATTTTTCAGATTTCAAACAATCCTACATTATTTGAATCCCCTTTTATCCCCAATGTTATCGTTGTGCAAATTGATTCCTCCCCACTGTTATATCTTACTGACTCACCTGCCAATGAGGAGCCCCCACTGGGAAGAGGTAGACTTCATCCTACTCCTCCTTCCCAACACTTCTTGCTGACACCCCAGCCTAACCAATATCACTCTTCCCACTCGGTTTCAATCCCCGAACAAGGGCCAATTGTGTTCGTATAAAAACCTGAGTGGTGCGCCAAAGCCATATGCACCTTGGTGGATTCGTACGGACAACCCCCGGGTTGGTGTGCAGGGACTTTACCACTGTGACACCTGAGCTATCCTCTTGACAACTTGAGTCCTAAACAACATACGGGTAAAACATTTCTGCACGGTGTGCTGGATCTTTTATGCAACTCTACACCATCTCCAAACACATAGGGCTACAGTAAATATACACACGACAAACTACACGAAACTCATAAGAGCAAACATCACAGCAACTCTTGTGCTGAAAGAAATAAAAACAAAACAAAGGCTAGTCTGTCATTTACTCTCTAAGTGAGAAACCACACCCAACCCTCCCTGACTGACTGCATCTACAGTTAGTGAAAGTGCAGCAACAGCCAAGTAGATGCAGTGTTTTAGCTACAGTTCCGCTTGCATGCATACATGACGTGTCACAGATAACAAACACAACAGCGCTAAGGGCCCCACATGTTGGGAAATGGAGCTTAATGTTAATCATGTAATTATAGCTTAGGTACAGCACAACTTAAGAATCCTGATATACATGCCTGCTGACCTGATTATGCCATTGTAATAATTAAACACTGATTGGTAAACAAAGTCAAACTTGATTACAAATCAGGTCCACTTATGTCAGCAATCTTCAATGACAACATTGAACAAGAGCTATAAAGCGAAAAGAAAAAAGAAAGCACGCAAGGGGGTTTCACTACTACTAGCTACTCCTGTCTAACTGGATCTTTTGGCCTGGATTTCTTTCACAACAGGCTCTGGTGCATGCCAAGGCAACAGTGCTATGGATATCTAAGGAGGGTTGCAAAGAGCAGGGTTCACAGTGTTAGCTTAACAGTTGAGAGTGTTATGTGTAATGTACTAGATTCATTTCTCAGAGTTAAAAGTAACACTTGGGTTTGGACTGTGTGTTTCCAGTCTTGTGAGACAGTGAGAATGACTAGACTAGAGTCATGTTTAGACAAGCTCTACTCCCTTACTCCCCCCCTTGTTTTCACCCCACCCTAATCTAACTTTCTTTCTTTCTCCACCTTTGCCTCCATTTCCACATGCACTCTCCCTATCGCCTTCTGAACCAGACTACAAGATCTTTCATCCAATAACACTTTCCAGAGGAGAAAAGAAATTAATACAGGTTTTACAAAGCTAGAATAGAGATCCTAATATAAATCGTATAAGTGTACATATGATTTTACTGACTTATAAATATCTACTTTTCCTTCTCTCTTCCATTAGACATGTCTGGACACTAGTAGATACAGCTGAAGGAATGACAGGAATGACAGGAATTCCGGGGCATTCCCAGTCCAGGCACAGGCTCTGGGCCTGTCAGCTCCAAGTGAGCAGGCCGCTCCCAGCTGAGCAAAGACAGGATGGAATAAAGTGGTCTGTGAACGCTGACCAAAAGATAGCTCAGTCATGAGGTTTCATCCCCTGCTGTCTCAGTCAGGGTGAGGCTGAGCAAGGACAACACTTCACCTGGATGTGGAAAACCAGGTCTACCCTGCTGTGTGAATACAAAGTAATGACTTTGACAGCTACCAAAGACCACTGGATTGTGCAGCAGAAATGACCACTCCCAAATGAGTGCTCACAGCCTGACTTCTTTACCACAGTTCAAAGTACTGTATGCCCAAACTGATAAAGCAGTAAAGATTCATTCATTATAACCATAATATGACTTTGGTTTTCAGTTGAAAATCACTGTCATGGAGTTGCCTTAAGCAATAACTGTGAAATGGTGTATAGTAGCTGAGCTACTCCTCTTGGCTACAAAACGGGTGTTGGATTGCTGCAGGAATGTGTATGCAGAGTGACTGCTTGTGTCAATGTACATAATGCAGTCCAAAATCAGTAAGAGCAAGTGAGAAAGACAGAGGTTTTAAGCTACATTCTCAGTGTTCTCCCAGGCAGGCTGAGGAAGCTAATGGATGGCCTTTGTGTTATGGTAATGACCATTCACAAAACGAATGACAACAATAAACAAACACATGCACTAATCAAATTCAATGTAGGCAGCTACACAGACTATTAGGAATGTTACAGTGCATGTGCTGCCACAAGTATTTCTCAAGTTTGTATAATTGGCATAAGAGTGCCAAAGTGTTAAAGATTCTCTTTGACAAATTTGAACCAAAACCCCATTATTCTGAGGTGAGATCATGATATGTTGTGGCAAAACATAGTTCATGTGCACATGCCTTTAAACACTGATGGTCATTTCAGAGACAAGATCTAAAACACAAATTACATAAAATATGTTACCCTCACAACAGACCAAATGGAACTAGGTTGAGGAAACTGAAATCAAAATGAAGCCTCTCCTTTTCACCAAGCAGCATTGTTGTGTTAGAGTAAAAATGGTTTTAGTGACAGCCTAGCGATCGAGGCATCTTAGGCCTAACAGTGTGTTGCAGGATCGACTCTCGATTTCCGACAACATTTGCTGTCCCCCCATCTCTCTCCCTGATATTTCTCAACCTACTGCCATGTATCAATAAAATGGATTTAGAATTCACTTCAGAACACATCCTCCCCACGACAGATACATAAGAGCACAGTACACATCTGCCAAGACAGAAAAAAAGGAAAACGAAGCCACACACTCAAACACAACAGAGCTTCCAAAATAGCCTGATGACGTGGAGAGAGAAAAGAAGCCTGTAATTCAGCAAGGAGCCTATATAGTGATTAAACCCATGTAAAAAATGCAAACACACACCACCCACTCTCTCAGGCTACATTTCCTCTGTTGGTGCAAAAGCTTCCAACAGTAGATAGAAGAAAACACCTAGAATCACAAATCTGGGAGCAGATACAGCAGGATACAGTAACTCCAGAGGCAAATCCTAATTACAAATAACCTGTTCCCACAGGACAGAAAATGAATTTACATAGGACAAAGTGCAACACCAGCACCTGCCCCAAAATACGCCAGCCACATACAACAATCTCTGTTGAGACTCATGATTAACCAGTGTCAAATGAAGACCAAAAGTTTACGTTTTGTACAATTAAACTAAAAGTTATCTGAAAGATGAAATGTGACTTTAAAAATAATTCATTATATGACTGGTGGTTAACTGTAGTTCAAATTATTTTCTAGTGCATTTACAATGCAATGTCAATAATAAATAGAGTAGTAGTGGTAGTATAACGGCCCAATTGCCTCACTAAATAGTGCCAACATTGGTTGCCATGACAAGTGGTGCAAAGACAGAAGGAAGTGAAACTTCCAACTTCTCTCTCCACAGGAAGAGCGGGATAAAAAAGTGAAAACAGGAACTCTACAACAGCAGGCGCCTTGGTCTCCGAAAGTTCATTTTTTTCTGACATCAAACCTTTGTGTCATGTGAAACGTTAAAGCTTCAGCATGGTTAGCAAGCTAACTTTGCTCTCATCTAAAAATAGCGTACAGTATGGACCCTGAAGAGTTACACCATAGCTCTGTACATCAGGTTTCCTCAGTTTGTAAGACTTTGAAAGTAAACTCTGGCCTTGAACTCCCACTGCAAGAGCTCACTGAGGTTAATATATTCATACACCATACTTTGTTGCGCAATGGAATTGGTGAATCGACAAGCGCACAGCACATCACATGTGGGTTTTGTGGATTGGATATATTCAGTATGTGACAAAAGGAAGAGCTGTACCCTGACAACCACTGACCATACAAGACAAGAGCCAGTGTCATGTGGGAAATGTTACAGAGGCAGGTGAGTAGCATGTCACCATCATGCCTCCCCCTTTTTACACAAACTGAAACAGACTTGCATGGGCATGCACTTTGCTTTCTCACTTTCTCTCGGATATACAGTGTGCAGATGGATGCCTATAGTGTAAATGCCACCACCACTGTCTGAGGCCACCTGTTGGAGAGGCACAATCTGGCAGCCATTGTTTAGAACTCTGACATTTCACACACTCTCTCTAGAATGCCACAACACTCCACCCCATGAACCCCCCCCCCCACACACACACAGGGTCACATGGCGCAGTCAGGGCTTGGATACATGACACCATTGCCTGTCTGCCCTGCTAACGGGCCACAGATATACAAATTCAAAGAATGACACACAGCTACACAAGCAGCTTGAGTGAGTCTCCCCAGGATGTTTGATGGACAACATATAACCCGTAAGATGCATAAAAGGGCCTGTCAAATCGTAACGTTGCCTGGATCCATGACAGGTTTTAACACAGGCACGACAGCACAAGTGTAAAAACAGCGAACAGAATCCAGTTCTGCGGGCGTGTGCATGAAACAAGCATGCATGCAACAAGTTCATGGACTGTGCTCACGTAGCCATGCATCGCATCACGAGTGTCATGCATGAGGTTATTCCATTTTGAGGCAAATCGCCACAGCCTGCAACATTTACAACAATAACATGTACAGAAACATTCCGTTTTCAAATATAAAGTACTCACACATGTTGGTACGGATGTTAGACACTTATTGTGCCTAAAATTAGGATTGTAGCGTGCCGAAATGTTTAATAATAAGCATTTTTTTCTGTGTTTTGTCCCCTTAAACTGCACCTCAGCACCGCCCTGTCGATTGTCAGGCGCAGTGATTTTCAAAGTGCTTTGCCTTTGAAAATCATTGCGCCTGACAACAGACTTTGTTACATGTTATTGTTGTAAATGTTCTAGGCTGTGGCGATTTGCCTCAAAATGGATCAACCTGCGCCATGACTGTCATGATAATGACAGTCATGTTTCAGGGCTAGTGCTCACGTAAATATGATTGCAGTGTCATATCGCGACTCCTCTTCACAAAAATGCAGGTCTCATTGAAAATTTACTATAGACGAGTTAAATCGCACATAACTAAAACTCACATTACGTGACAGGTATCCAAGACTTAATCAAGGCCAACTTTATCTCTCTCTCTTTCTCTCTCTGACACACACATACACACGAAATACACAACTTTGCACATTTAAATGACCGTTGACCAAACTGCTGCCATTAAGTGGATGTATTTCCAAAAGGAAAATAAGTATTGACGAAAAACAGAATATTTTTTATAAATTCTTTTGTATTAAAAGTCTTGTTTTTAAAACAGACCAACCACTATTAAAGGTCTGGTCTGAACTTTATCTTACAATCAGGTTAGATTTGTCAATGGTACATCACATTTCTTGTTAAAACAACAAAATAAACATAATTCCTTTGATTTTTAAGTAGTCTGGAAGATAAACATTTGGTTGTTTTCATTGAGCCTCAACATTCCAGTACCTGTGTATTTCACCTGTGTATAAGGTTTGGCCAAACCACGTACAGACATTGCAAAACTTAAAACTTAGTCCTGGTGAAGGGGGGACCAAATACAGAAAGAAAATGTATTTTTAAAAAAGTAGCAGTCGTTCGTTCCACCACTCCTGTGAGATTATCCAAAAGAACCGTTGGCAAACCTGATTGCCATGTAGAATGGGCTCCGGTGGCAATACATGTATTGTAGATTGGCACTGAATCTTAATAGATGATTTGTTTTGGAAAAGGCACTTGACACGAAGGCCATCCCCATGTCACCTCGGTTAAGGTCCTCTCAAAAGCAGAGAGGAAAGTGGCACTCTTCAGGTCAACTCCCAACAAGTTGATCTGTGTCAATGTATTTGAAAAAACAAAAACAAAAAAACACACAATAACAACTAAAACATTGTGTTGTGAACTCTGCTCCCAAAAGGTGGAACAAGAAAAAGTCATCCAATAAATCTTTAAACCCAGTCAAAATGTGCAATTATTTAACAAAATATACTCTATCCCTCAAGTCTTCTTATACAGAAATATCCATTCAACTGTATATCAGCTGTTCCTCTCAACATCTTTGCCTTTGGGGGTTCCGTTCCAGTTTTGAGTGCAAGTGGACCCGAGGAGTTCACATGGGCTGTAGATTGGACACTGCGTTGACATGGAGTGTGGACATTGATCATGCTGCAAAGATAGTCCAACCCAGCAAAATTCCAGAAGAGTGGACCCCTCCCCTCCCTTCTCAGTTGCTGCCCTCCCTTCTCCCACAGCATTCCTCCCTTCATTTTCCTCCAAGGCCAGGGTGAGACACGAAGAGCTCAACAGCACACATTTCCTGCAACACACTACCACAGAAAACACAAGAGGCTTGTTTTAAAGTAATGTTAACATTTTGAAACAAGCAGGGTTAAATGCAGATTTAACTGTTCCAACGGGCATTAGGCCACAGGCTTCAGATCAACTATAACCTTTGCACTGACCCCAGCCGGGATGTAGGCCAGTTAGAATTCCAATCTTCATTTCATCATTAAAATGCCATTTACTTCTTTTGTTATGTCAGTAGATTCAACGGTTTCAGTGAGTTCTGAAACTTCTCCATACCCAACACATCTGCCTAACCAAACAAAAGCCTACAAATTGCCCGAGGCTGAGCTACTCATGCCTCATGTGAACATGAGTTGGCACACAACAAAGTGATGGGGTGCTATTTTGTGAAATAACTAAGATGGGCCCTCAATTATAACGTTTCCACCCCAGCATCGGCTGTTGGAGAGCAGGACAAGAAAAGTAAGATTTGAAAACATTCTCGGAAATGCCCTACTTTGGCAGTGTCTATCATATTATTGCTAACATGATGAAAGAATGCCCATGAACCCAACTGAATCAAACTCATTGTGGAGCTCACTTACCATTGCAAACTTAAAATGAGCAAAGAATCAAACTGAGAAGTTGCTCTTTTTCTTTAAAGAATGACACAAGACGAGCAGCACTGGTCGTCGCCGTTTGGTGTGGAGGCATAGTTCATCTGTCGGACTATCTCTGCAAACAGTTCGTCCACCGAGCCTTTGTTTTTGGCTGAAGTTTCCATAAACGGGCAAGTCCACTCGTCCGCCAGGGCTTTACCCTCCCCGGACGAGACCTCCCTCTCGCCCTCCAGGTCCACTTTGTTTCCGACCAGAATCATCGGCACCCTCTCGTACCTCTTCACGCGAATGATCTGATCCCTCATGGGCTTGATGTCCTGGAAGCTCTGCTGGTTCACCAGGCTGTAGACGAGGATGAAGCCCTGGCCGTTCTTGATGTAGAGGTCTCGCATGGACGCGAACTGTTCCGTGCCCGCCGTGTCCAAGATCTCCAGCACGGACGGCGAAGAGTCCACCTCGATCTCCTTTCTGTAGAAGTCCTCTATCGTGGGATCGTACTTCTCTATGAAAGACCCCGTCACGAACTGGACGGTCAGTGCGGATTTGCCGACCCCACCGGAGCCGAGGACAACTACTTTGTATTCCCTCATGGTTAATAGAAGCAGTCCCCTCTTATTGCTCTGTCTTGGGCTCCCGTCTTCTTTTGGATGTGGAAAGCGCTCCCCGCCCTGTGTTGGGCTTTCAAACCGCACGCAGATCCGCCGTCGTGCCGCCGCTTGCCTTGCCTTCCCTTGTCTGCTTGGTTCGGCTGTGTTGTTTGTTGTGTGTGCGGGGCGTGGTCCGTGCACAGCACGCACGGTCGGTGCCGGAGGGCGTAGTTTTATGCGGTGGGCTCGCACCGTGACCCACCGTTAAAAATGTGGCATGTTTAGTCCCGACGAATCTTCTTCTCCCCCGTTTCTTTCTTGTGCATTTAACGGTGCAAAGGTTCCGTTCCCGTAGTAGCGCTGGAGTACTCAACTCTCTTCCTGCCCACACACTCGGCACGCACAGAGCCTTAACCAGAGTTACGACAACTCCATTCACTTCATGGGGCCAGTCCAATGGCGGGTCTTCTACGTAGACTTCCTTTGAGAATGGAGACAACAAATAGGGACAAGTCCTCTACCGGAAATAGGCAGACATGCATTGGGCCCAGGCAACAGCCCAGCTTTGAGGATCTTAAATCACTTTATTTTAGATAGTTTTTTAGTAATAGTGCAACATAAACATTACACAGACTTGAGTTGTTATTGTATAATATAGTATTGTATAGTAATTGAAACAGTTCATATGTTACACACATGCTTAAAATAGCCATTATTTGCGCCACCCTTGTTGGAAACTATGCATTTCCAGCTCCAGTTTATCCCTATTCGGGCTGCATAAACAGCGCTCAAGTGCTCTCAGTTTCTGTAGCCCCAATGTCGCAACTCTTCTACTCCATGGCTCTGAGCACGCTGCGTCCTACGTCACTCGCTCAGACAGCGGTGTTGCCAGAGCTTGTGAGACACATATAAGCATCCAAATCTACGAAAACAATTGATTGAAAGTTTGGAAATTTACAGTACAAGTAAAGCACAACTCAATACTAAATTGGCAACTATGAATGGACAAACTAGTTAAAGGGGTATTCCACTTTCAGAAAAACTTTTGGTCATTGTATGGTCTACTCAGCCTCACGTGAACACACCAAACAGTTGTTACTCCTTTCAGTATTTAGATATTTGATGTTCATTTTAGCACCTCCAGCTCCTTCCCATAGAAACCCATTATAAAAAGAAATAAATAAAAAGAAATAAAAACTGTAAATGATTTTCCAAGGTCCTCTCACGTATTCCGAGGACAATATCAATCACCAGAAAAAAGAATGGTTGTTTTCGAATAATCTGTCATGGTTAAAATGGAGTTTTAAGTTATAATGGGTTTCTATGGGAAGGAGCTGGAGGTTCTAAAATGAACATCAAATATCTAAATAGTGAAAGGTAACTTATAAACTGTCTGGTGCGTTCATATGAGACTGAGTAGACCATAAAATGACCAGTGGAATACCCCTTTAAGCTAACTCAGCCAAAACAGATTAAAAATTTTGCAATATTTTTTAAACATAATTGTATCAACACAAATCTGGTATGTGTAGGGGTATCCCGCACAAAATACATTTAAATGTAGGGTATTTACAGTAGTTGGACAATTTACAGATGAGATAGGCCGACATTGAAGTGGAGGTGCTTGACGTGAAAATAATCACTGTAGTTGTGTAGCAAAATCCAGCTTACAGAATATTTCGTGAAGATTCTTGTAAACCATATTTTTTCTGTTCTATGGACCCTAAAGGACACAAAAAAAGCGGTTTACATTTTTTCCCCCCACCCTAACATTATTTTATCACCATGGCAACATGGCGTTGTGTATCAATCTGTCTGTATTACTGTCAACATCATTTCTCCAAATCTGCCAGCCCAATTTATACCAAATTTGGTCCAGGGGTGTATAATATGCTCTAGAAGACCCCATAAAAATGTCACCATGATCGGCCCATAGGTGGCGCTACAGTACCAAATTAAAAATCATAAATCGCGATTATTCACAAACTAATTGTCTAATTCAAATGAAAATTGCTGGGTTTTTGCACAATGGGCTGAGACACAAGCCCTGCAAATTTGACCACAATCCACCAATGGGTGGCGCTACAGTAACCCATTTAGGAAGCAGATGCATGGTCTTCACATATTAATACAGTGATTTTCATGTAATTGCAATGTGATTCTTGTCACATTTAAGTACATTTTAAAGCTCTGGGGGAGAAAGAGGCAATAGCCTTGGAATATTTTACACTAAATAAGACCACGCCCCATACCCCGCATCGAGGGACGTGGTGGTGGCATAGTCATAATACACAAACAACACATCAAATCAAAATCAGTCCAGTTAATTTTCCTGTTCCCTTCTCATTTGAACATTTCACCTTCAAACTGTCTGGCCCTAAACCATTGGTCGCAGCAGTCATAGACTGCCCAAACCTGCCCATCCATCTTCATCTACTTATCCTAGTTCGGGCTACGGGGGCAACAACTCCACCAGAGAGCTCCAGACTTCCCTCTCCCGAGCAACCGGGCGACCTCCTCCTGGGGGATCCTGAGGCGATCCAAAGCCAGAGAGTGGATGTAATCCCTCCATCTGGTCCTTGGTCTGCCCCGGGGTCTCCTCCCAGTGGGACGTGCCTCGAGGACCTTCCTAGGGAGTTGCTCAAGAGGCATCCTGATCCTAACCAGATGCCCAAACCACCTCAGCTGGCTCCTTTCCAGGCGAAGAGGCTCTCCCGAGTGACTGAACTTCTCACTCTATCTCTAAGGGAGATGCCAGCCACCCGCTGGAGAAAACTCTTTTCAACCTCTTGTATTCATGACCTTGTTCTTTCGGTCATGACCCACACTTCATGACCATAAGTGAGGGTAGGGATGAAGATAGCTCGGTAGACAGAGAGCTTTGCCTTCTGGCTCAGTGCTCTTTTTGTCACAACAGTGTGGTATAGTGACTGCAATAGGGGCTGATCTCCCTCTCCATCCTCCCCTCACTCGTGAACAAGACCCCGAGATACTTAAACTCCTTCACCTGGGGTAATGCCTCATTCCTGGACTGTACAATCCACCGGTTTCCCTCTCAATTTTCTGTATTTCTCACACTGCTCACTGAGATGCATATCTCTGTCTGGAGATGTCAATATCCACGTGGACTCACCTGACTTCAAAGCGCCACTGAATTCCTTGACATTTTAAACGTTATCAATCTTACTCAGCACGTCCGTTTTCCCACCCACAGAAGGACACACTGTGGATCTCATCTGTACTACAGGAATAACCACTCATAATGTCACCAGCATGGACCTTGGCTCCACCATCTTGGACCACCTAGCCATCATCATGGACATTGACACCCCCACTCCCCTCAACAATGAAAAACGCTCCATAACTTTCCGGAACCTCAAATCTATTAACCACTACTCCATGTCCTCATTATTGTCCTACACCATATCTGACCCTAGTCCACCCACCCCGAACACTAAATTGGTCAATGTTTACAATGACACACTCTCAACCTGTCTCAATCAACTTGCCCCCACAATGACCAAGCACGTCTCCTACACCCACTCAGCCCCCTGGTACACGGATCATCTACATCAACTAAAAAAACAGGGTTGTCAACTGGAACGGCTTGTCAAGAAAACAGGTTCATTCCAAGGTTTACAAACCGCATCTGGAACAATACAAAAATGCTCTCAACAGTGCATGCACCTTGATAGCTCAAAATGTGCCAAATTTTGAACAGGCTATAATAGCCAAACCCAAAATGTAATCAGAGTAAAACTTTTTTAGTTGTCCCACTACTCATCTGTTATTCAGTCCGGCAGCAACTACTCAATCCTTTAATGCAATAACTGCATCCAACCTCTCCTCCATAACCTCTGGCATGAAAACCCCCACCTGTATCCTTGACCTGATACCCATCACCTTGGTCATTGCCAGTCTTCCTGTTCTCTCATTGCCAGTCTTCCTGTTCTCTCTCCACTTATCACCAATATCATAAACCTCCCTCTCCACTGGCCAGCTTCCCCTGCTCTCATCTTGCCACTTTTACCCCAATATTGGAAAAATATTGGGGCAACTACTGACCCATCTCCAACCTTCCTTTCCTCTCCAAAATCCTGGAACACACTGTTGCCTCTCAGCTCAAGTTTCACATAGACTCCAATAACCTCTACAAAACACTTAGTTCAATCTGTTTTTCCATTCCCTAGCACAGAAACCATTCTCACAAAAGTCACCAACAATATCCTGCTCTCTGCTGATTCCGTTCACCTCTCCATCTCGTCCTCCTCAACCTCAGTGCCGCTTTTGACACCATCAGTCACTCCATTCTCATCACCTGTCTCCAATCTTCCATTGATTCAACAGGAACTGCTCTTTCCCGGTTCAAATCCTACCTCTCTGATCGACAACAATTCATCTCTGTCAAGAACTGCAACTCCTCCACTACCCCTGTTACCCATGGTGTCCCCACGGCTCTGTTTTTGGTCCCCTGCTCTTCATCTTAAACATCCTCCCACACTGTCAGATCCTCCATCACCATGGACCTCAGTTCCACTCATTTGCCGATGACACACAGTTGTATTTCTCCACCAAAGCCATCACTCCAACCAACCAATAACTGCAATAAATCAGAAATCATCATCACTGGTCCCAACTCCCTCACCAGTTCTATGCAGGATTTTTCACTCAGCATTGATGGTTCCATTGTTTTACTTTCCACCCACATCTGCAACCTTGGCATCTTTTTTGACCCACCCTCTCATTCCTTCCCCATGTCAACCATGTCACCAAAACTGCCTTCTTCCACCTCAAGAACATTGCTCGTCTCCGACCCTTCCTGTCATTTTCTGCAGCTGAAACTCTCATCCACGCCTTCATCTCCTCACGCCTTGATTATTGCAAGAGTATCCTCCACAGCACCACCTCCAAAGTCCTCAATAAACTTCAATATGTCCAGAACTCAGCTGCGCGTCTGCTCACCAGCACCCGGTCCAGAGATCATATCACACCTGTTCTCTGTGACCTTCACTGGCTACCAGTCAAACAAATAATCCACTTCAAAACACTCCTGGCCCCATATAAATCGCTGATCAACCTGACTCCCCTCAATTAAGTTGCTTCTTTTTATTTTACCTCTGTAGTCACCCCCCATGCAATGTGTCTTTGGGTACTCAAAAAAGCGCTATATAAGTTTCTCCTACACCCACTCAGATTATTATTATTAATAATAGACGGTGGGGGGTAGTATTATTAATGTCCAATTATCGTAATTACTTTTGGTCAAAAGAGAAAGTCAAGTTATTTTTTTCCATTTGAAACAAAACACTGTCTGCGCGCGATTATTTAAGGTTTTTGTAGCGAATTGGTCATTTTAAATATGTTATTGTAGCGCCACCTATTGGTGGATAGTGGTCAAATTTGCAGGGCTTGTGTCTCAGACCATTGTGCAAGAACCCAGCAATTTTCATTGAAATTAGACAAATTGTTTGTGAATAATCACGATTTTTGGTTTTGAATTTGGTACTGTAGCGCCACCTATGGGCCGATCATGGTGAAATTTTTATGGAGTGTTCTTGAGCACATTATACACCTCTGGACCAAATTTGGTGTAAATCGGGCTGGCAGATTTGGAGAAATGATGTTGACAGAAATACAGACAGATTGATACACAACGCCATGTTGCCATGGTGATAAAATAATGTTAGGGTGGAGGGAAAAAATGTAAACCACTTTTTTTGTGTCCTTTAGGGTCCATAGAACAGAAAAAATATGGTTTACAAGAATCTTCACGAAATATTCTGTAAAGTACACAATGACGTGGACTAAAATGTGGTAATCACTGGAAAGAAGCAGCCAAAACAAGCACTCCGCAACTACCATTTTGTTTTTTAACAAACAAATTTAGAGGAAAAAGAAGCACAGAATGGCTTATAAGAAGCAGACATGGCAACACTGACAGTCGGCTCTTAAAGGTTTTAAAGGTGCAGCGCGGCTGTTATCTAGTATCTACCATAGATGGTATCTACTATGGGACGTATTACGATAGTGGCGAGCGCCGATCTACGGCCGTCACCCCATCATCAGCCACACCTTAGTGTTGCAACACTGCCTGGCCTGCTGTGTCACCCATTACTGAATGACTATCGACTGACTCATACACTGTAACATTACTGTATTTACTGGGATTTCCGGACATCACATCTCGTTCATGCCCAAATGATATGCACATTCTGCAATTAAAAGTGATTCATTATAACGGAGACAAATTCATCCATTCTAACTGTCCTGAATATGTAAATCGACATCAAGCCGGGCAGGCCAGTCTTTCATATCATGCAGGTGGGGATTCCGTGTCACTTGTATAGTCAGCCAAATCTTGTTTCCTTTTTTTATATATATAGCCTATCTTTATACAAAATGGTATGGTGATTCCTTTATCCCACTAGACCCCAGGAAATGACTGTATCTATCTGGCCACAAAAGATGTAGGCCTACAACATGGAATGTGAAGGTGGAGGTGACACATTAGCTTACAACACACATGACAGTAGCCATGCTCTGAAATGAACCTGTAAGTAGCCTACTTTCTACTTTTGATGCTTTTTGGGCCCTACTTTTGAAGCTTATATTATGAAAGCGATCATCAGCTCGAATTGCTGGGAAATGTAGCACATCAAACTGTGATCAAAGTAGACTACAGGGGGTTAGGTCCCCCCTGCCCCCTGTGATGCTTATAAAATTAGAACCCTCTGTCAGACGGTCTCTAATCAATGCCACCATGTAGGGCACTGATAATTGAACTTCATTGTGACCTCATCACCTCTGAGATTGATGTTACCAGCGTTGGATCAATAGTATTTTAATGTGTGCACAAATCACAAACAGTGACACAGCAGACATTGACACAATCACACCCATATGCCGCATATTCAGAATAGTCACAGGAGCGATGAATCAGGTCCATGAGTCAGTAATTGTTACTGTGAGTGTGAAATCAAAGGAAATGCTGCATGCCCCCCCCCCACACACACACACACACATTCAATTCAATGGGATTTTGCATAAAAAAAACATGTTGACATTGCCAAAGCAAAAACATTTGAGAGTCAGAATCTTCAATAAATCAATTTCTAAGATCATCCAATGCAAGAATACACACAATGGTTATTCTTTAGGGTGGTTGAACAAAGACCTCGCAGACTTTTGAAGAACAAAGGACTTGGTAAAAAGCAAAGTCTCATGCTATATCTTATTGAAATTACCCCTAACATGCCCCCTGTCCTCCAATCATTGTAAATAGATTCCCAGCAACATAATAGAAGTGTCAGGTCTTTACACTCACTCAGCCCTCTTTAGAGTGATGATGAATTAATTAAAATGTCTGAAATTGCTGAGCTAATTAATGACACAGCTAAGTCCCCTCTTGAGGCCATGTGCTAATCAAGGTTTAGCTTTTATATTTTATTATAAGGTGCAAATTGAAAAATCATAACAGTATTACTCACACACACACACACACACACACACACACACACACACACACACACACACACACACACACACACACACACACACACACACACACACACACACACACACACACACACACACACACACAAAATAATTTGGATTCAGTAGCCTTCATTGAAGGGATGGCTTTGAATTACTTTTTTTTCTTTTTATTTATTTTTGTAATTCATGCATATTGTGTTGTGTATGCATTGTCGTCATAATTTTAGTGTGAAAGCATAATTAGCCTATTCTAAGAATTACTCTCCAGGGCCATCTTGTGGTTATTATTAAGAACTGCAGAGCTGCGCCTAATCTACCACAATGCATTAGTTGTCTCCACCAGGCCGAAGGCATGGTCATGATGGTGGGGAGTATGTTTACCACTCCGTTGTCCGTCCGTGTGTTTGTCCATCTGTCCGTGTGTCTGTCCTTCTGTTACCAGCTAATCTCCGACACTGTTAACCTGGTCAATGTCAAACGTTGCACAGACAATCCCTAGCTGCCAACAATGAACCTCTGCATGAATCTGCATGAAGTGTGGCATATGCACCCCCCCTCAAAAAAAAAGGATACACCTTTGACCTGTATTTTTCACAACTGCTTTTACAGCACCACCAGGAAGCTGTTTTTCAACACATTTCAATACTCCTCTGATTTCTGTCTAAAAATCCCAATCGTTACACAGTAACTGCAGTCATGTGCTCAAGACGGATCTGCCGATATTTCATATTTCATCCTAATTATCTATAATTGACTTTCATTTGCAGGATTTGCCTGTTTTGAACCACAAAAAAACATTGGATCATGAGTGCACCTGCATGCAATATGTGAAATCTTTAACACTCCTACTAGGCGGACAAAAAAGTGCCACCAAGGTGGATTTTTTGAAAAACACATTTTTGGGGAAAACATGCCCCTTAAAAGGCCTTTTAGGGGCATTTAGGCCTATAGGCCTAAAAGAGGCATATAGGAGGCCACAACCTGACCTGTGCCTGGAAGGGAACTTTTTCTAGTTGTTTATATGAATTGTGAAACCTATAGCACACCTTATTACTGAAGAGTATTACTGTCTTTATGTCTTGATGACATATTTAGTCTTTTCCAAAACTAACAGCAAAACAGATGGACCTGGGCCTACTAATTTACCAGACAAGTAGGCTACATTTACCTGAAACACATTTGCGTGTGTTTTATTTTGTGTCCAGCAGAGGACAGCACAATTGCATGAAACCTTAACTGTATGCACAAAGTTGAATGAAATCCATAAAAGAA